>ML298379.1:608-19343 GCA_005239495.1 Nicotiana undulata | reverse complement strand
GGCCTGGGCCCCTGGGGAAAGTCGCGCCTGCGGGCATTTGTCCGCGCCTGCGGAGAATAGATCGCCCCTATGACTGGAGCCGCACCTGCGAAGGAATTTTTGCTGGTGCGAACCTCGCGCCTGTGGCTCATTGACCGCAGGTGCGGTCACACCAGTAAATTCCCACCCGCTATGAGTTTTGCTGGTTTTTGACCCCGATCGGAGTCCGGGAGACCCCTGAGCCCACCCGAGCCCTCGACAAATTATACCAACAAGTCCCAAATCACATGACGTACTTGCTCGAGCTCCCAGAACACTAAAAACATCATTCAAACCAAGAATCACTCTCCAAAACCCCCCAGATCAAACTTAGGATTTCAAGAAAAAAATCAAATGGCTCATCAATACGCCGAACGGGTCTATACTGCTCGGAATGACCCCAAATTTTTCGGACAAGTCATAAATGACTATACGGAACTATTGCCAGTTCCGAAATTCCATTCGGACCATGATATCACGAGGTCCAATTCCAGGCTGAATTCCAAATCACATGAAACCCTAAATTCCAAATCAGGTGTCGAAATACTCCCGGGTCATCAGAAACCCGAGGCGAACACACTCACATGTCCGAAATCATCATCCGAAGCTGCTGGAGCTGTCAGAACTCGATTCCGAGGTCGTTTGCTAAAAATGCTGCTCGGAACCAAAACTAGCCAAATAGGCTAGCCTTCAGGAACCAAGTGTTCCTGAACTGGCCAAATCACTACAGAACCTCGAACTACCTGCCCACACAAGTCATAAGGCACGAGTAATCGTTATGGAAAGAGTCATTCATGGGAACAAAGTCCCAACACACAAAACAACCGGTTGGGTCGTTACAGATGACCTTTTGGGTCATCACAGATGTAAAGAGTGCTTTCCTCAATGGCTATCTAAAGGAAGAAGTATTTGTAAAACAGCCTCCAGGTCTTGAAAGCAAGGAGTCACCCGAACATGTATACAAACTTGACAAGGCTTTGTATGGACTCAAACAAGCACCAAGAGCATGGTATGAGCGGCTATCAAAATTCTTGCTAGAACATGGATACAAAGAGGTTAAATTGACAGTACCTTGTTCTTAAAGAAAAACGGTAAGGATCTTCTGGTTGTGCAAATATATGTGGATGATATAATATTTGGGGCAACCTCTGAAAAATTGAGTAAGGAATTTGCTAAACTTATGGGGAGTGAGTTTGAGATGAGTATGATGGGTGAGCTAAACTTATTTTTAGGCTTTCAAATCAAGCAAAACTCAAATGGAACAATGATCCATCAACAAAAATATGTGAAGGAATTGCTCAAAAGATTTAAAATGGAAGACTCAAAAGAAATTGACACCACCAAAGCCACATCTACAAAATTAGATGTGGATGAACCTGGTTCATCCGTTGATCATAAGCTATACAGAGGGATGATTGGGTCTTTATTATATCTCACTGCCAGCAGACCTGATATTGTGTTCAGTGTAAGACTGTGTGCTAGATTTCAGGCAAATCCAAAGGAGTCCCATCTAACTACAGTGAAGAGAATTCTGAGATATCTGAAGGGCACTACTGATTTATGTCTTTGGTATCCTAAAGGTATTAATTTCGACCTTGTAGGATATGCTGATGCAGATTATGCACGTTTCCTGGTTGACAGGAAAAGTACGTTAGGCATGGCTCACTTTTTGGGCTCTTGCCTAGTTTCTTGGGCAACCAAGAAACAAAACTCAGTAGCCTTATCTACTACTGAGGCTGAATATGTGGTTGCAGCCTCATGTTGTGCTCAGTTGCTTTCACGACCCAAATTCCCCCAACCTTAGGGATCGTGATGGCGCCTAACATCACACTTTCTAGGCAAGCCAATATTAGAGTTCGATTAACTATTTCCATTGATTTTCTATTAAAACATAATAGAAGTAAAATTTAATCTACCGACTTTCAACGAATAACTCAAAATATAGAAGAATAAAAAAATTAATAAAACGAACCACGAACTAATTGTATAAATAACATAAAACTACCCCAGGGTCTGGTTTCACAATTCACGAACTACTAAAGAATACTACAAATAATGGGCTAAACGAATAATATGAAACTGTTCTGAATCAAATAAAACAGTAGTCTAAATAGTATAGAGAAGACTCTTAGGATCTGCGAACGCCAGCAGATATACCTAGTGTCTCCGAAAGAGTGAATAGCTGCTTTACGAATCTCTACTATTGGCCGGTACCTGGATCTGTGCAAAAAAGCACAGAGTGTAGTATCAGTACAACCGACCCCATGTACTTAGTAAGTGCCGAGCCTAACCTCGACGAAGTAGTGACGAGGCTACGGCTGGGAATTAACAACATATAACATGTGACAATAATATATGCGATGACACAATAAAACAATTTTACACGAACAAGAAAAATATTACTGAGACAATAATAATAAAGCAAGAAAGAAATTCAAACAAATAATTAAGTACTAAAACAACAATGAAATAACTCAACCGTCTTTTCCAGGCGTCAGCTATAATAAACTCTCAAATAATTTCCAAGTTTCCAAACTTTAACTTTAAATAAAAGTAGTGCCAAAATACGAAAAATAGTAATATAAAGTGGTAGTTTTCAAATCTTTAATTTTCTTTGAAAATCATTAAAAATATAATTGTCCTCCCTTATTGCTCCTTATTGCGGCGTGCAACCCAATCCCACCAGACATATCATATCAATTTATTCATCCGTATCACGATCAATTTATTCACCCGTATCACAATCAATTATCCACCCTTATCACAACCCCCTTTATCACCGCCTTTCAAGTCAAAGCCTTTTACAATATTTATGTCTCGAAAATTGTAAACAAAACAAGTTTCACTTTAAATAACAGTAAAAGCAGAATATGAAATAATGATAATAAAACAATGAGTGTTCCAGCCTTTATTTTATAAACAATAAAACAGGCATATTCTCTCTTATCATTGTCTTGTTGTGGCGTGCAACCCGATCTTACCTATTCACAATATCACAATCAATTATCCACCCTTGTCACAACCCCCTTATCACAGCCCCCTTTTCACACCAATTTTGTTTATTCATCAAAAACCTTCACTGTTCAGGCCAAGCCTTTCACAACACTTTTAGTTCAACAAATTTCAAATAGAAAACAGTGTAGCTCGTAAGCTTCAACCAATATCATTTCATAGTAAAACCAACCAGAATATATGTAAACACCGTAACGCTGTCAACCCAACTCAATCTCTATGTACCATGATAAAATCAAAAGAACAACCAACACTTTTAATACACTTTCCACAACCATTGGCAAAAATCAATTGAAATTAAACATCCACGTAAACCTCAACAATCATAAGACAGTTAAACTGCATTCCTCATCACTCCCTCAATGTTATCAAAAATGGAACCAACAGGAACGTGTGTGTGTATATATATATATATATATATATATATATATATATATATATATATAGTAAAAATAATGCCAAACCGCTTAACCGTTTTTTACCATAAGGAATCCAACTTAAACAACCAATACTCATTCAAAAATAACCACATCAATTTCAAACAATAAAATAACAAGACCAGGTAGTCATAGAAACAATAATGGACATAGAACAACTAAGACAAGAATCAATTAAGTTGGGAACGAGAAATGGATCATGTTTAACAGGCAAATTGGGTGGTGCGTAGATACTCGTCAGCTCACCTATACACCACGCCCATGCATTTCACATAGCAAACAAGTGGGGATTCCTATTCCCTCAAGTCAAAGTTAGACCAAACACTTACCTCAATTTCGCAGGCCTCACAGCTCAATTATAGCTTTTCCTTTAGAATCCTGTCTAACTTGCTCGAATCTAATCATGATTAACTCAATATCATTAATTAAGACTAAAGGAACTAAATTTATTGAAAAATATAATTTTTCCTAAGTTTTCTAAAAAAAAAGTAAAAACTCGACCCCGGGCTCACTTGGTCTAAATTCGGAGTTCGGACCAAAGTAAGTTTACCCATTCACCCATTCACCCAAATATATAATTAATTTCGAAATCCAACCTCAATTCGAGGTAAATATTCGATTTTTATAAAATTCCCTAATTCTACCCAAACTCTCAATTTTTATCATGAAAATTCTTAGTTTTTGATTTAAAAGTGATGAAAAACAATGAATAATTGAAAGAATAAAGTTTAGAATTGATTACCTATGAATTGGGGATGATATTTGGTGAAGAAATTCATTCCTAGGGCTGTGGGTTTCGAAATTTTGAAGAAGAATAAGTCTGTCCGTTTTATATATATTTTTCTGTTAGCTATTCTGCCTCGTTTTTCATGCCAATGGGGATTGCTTGTGAAATTCTAGTCAAGTTAGGCTTTTGAATCACTCAATTTGGCCTTATAATGAAGGAGATATGTAGGTTTTAATATTTGTAATTAGTGCAGATTTTTAATACGCTGTCAGTGACAATTTCGTAATTAACTTGCAAAATCTGGCAACCTTAGTGAAATGATCATAAAATCCTCATACGATGTCCCAATTCGATGATTCTTTTTGCTATGGGTCCGTAATTACAATACGGATCTAATACTTCATTCAAAATAGAAATCGAAGCTCATTTGTTCAATATGATATCATTTATGCTTAAAGAAACGACGTCGAAACATAAGAAAAACGAGCGCAACACAACCCAAACCTATTTGAAACTCAACCGAGCCCTCGAGGCTCTAAAACAAATATGCACGCAAGTCTAAAAGCATCATACGGATTTTCTCGTCCGATCCAATCATGAAACTAACATGTAAAACTATGAATTTAACCTCAAAACTCATCATTTTTCTCAAGAACACTTAACTTTCATATTTCTCAACCGGACGTCCGAATCACGTCAAATAATCTCTGACTCTCACCGAATTTTACTGATAGTATGCAAATACTATAAAAGATCTGTACCGGATTCTGAAACCAAAATACGGGCCCGATACTAGTGGTTTCAAACATTAATTCTTTTCTTTATTTCATTAATATTTCAGCAAAATAATTTTTTTCAAATATTGATATCTAAGGCTTGGGACCTCGGAAATCAATTCCGGGCATACACCCAAGTCCCAAATTTTACTGCGGACCTCCCGGGATCGTCGAAACACAGATCCGAGTTTGTTTACTCAAAATGTTGACTCAAGTCAACTAAAACCAAATTTTTAATTCTAAAAATTATTATTTCTTACATTTTAACATAAAAGCTTTTAGGTTTCACGCCCGGATTGCGCACGCAAATCGAGGTAGTTAAAATTAACTTTTTTATGGCTAATAAGCCTAGAACGGAGTCTAAATTCATAAAATGACCCCTTGGGTCATCACAATCTCCACATCTAAAACAAATGTTCGTCCTCGAACGGACATAGAAGATTACTTGAATTTGCAAACAAGTGTGGATATTTACTCTCCATGTCCGACTCGGACTCCGAAGTAGCTGCGTCAACGGGATGGCCTCTTCACTGCACTCGAACTGAAGGACAACTCTTAGACCTCAACTGACGAACCTGTAGGTCTAAAATGGCTACCAGCTCCTCCCCATAAGTCAAGTCTTTGTCCAATTGGACAGAGCTGAAGTCTAACACGTGGGACAGGTCACCATGGTATTCCCCGAGCATAGACACGTGGAATACATGATGAACTGAGGATAACCCTGGAGGCAACGCAAGTCTATACACTACCTCCCCCACTCTATCAAGAATCTCAAACGGCACGATATACCTAGGGCTCAACTTACCCTTCTTCTATATCTCATAACACCTTTCATGGGCGACACACGAAGCGATACTCTCTCTCCAACCATGAATGCCACATCACGAACCTTACGATCGACATAACTCTTTTTCCTAGTCTCAGTTGCACTAAGTCTCTCTTGAATAATCTTGACCTTACCTAAGGCCTCTTGAACTAAGTCTGTACCCAACAACCGAGCCTCTCCCGACTCAAACCATCTGACTGGCGATCTGTGTCGTCTACCATAGAATGCCTCATAAGGAGCCATTTGAATGCTCGTATTTTACCTGCTGACAATTTAAGCAACGAGCCATATACGCAACCATGTCCTTTTTAATCCTTCTCCATCAATAATGCTGCCTCAAATCTTGGTACATTTTAGTTGCCCCTGGGTGAATAGAATACTTAGAACTGTGAGCCCCCCCTCAAGGATCAACTCACGAATGCCATCAACATTAGGCACACATAACCGACCCTTGCATCCTCAAAACAACATCATCTCCAACTGTAACCTGTTGGCCATCACCGTGCCGATCTGTATCCCTAAGGACCGCCAAATGTGGGTCATCATCCTGTCGCTCCCGAATACGCTCAATTAGGAAAGAACGAGCGACTGTGCAAGCTAGAACATTGCTGGGGGAAATATTCAACCTCACGAACTGATTAGCCATCGTCTGAATAATTGAAGTTAATAGTCTCTCACCAACTGGAATATACGAAGGCTGCCCATACTCACCGCCTCTATTTTCTTAATAGTTTTTCATAGCCAATTACGGAATTATCAACGGCTTCACGTTAACAATAATCCCCTTTCAAACCTTCACAATACTGATGACGAGGTGCGATTCATGAAGACCTCATAATTATATACCCGACTTAGCATGTCTCATTTAACGCCACTTGGGCGGGCACCTACCTTGTAGGTTAAAGCTCAATAATTATAACACGGATTCGGCAAATTATGCATAGATAATTTATTAATTAATTAATTTTTTTATTTATTTATTTATTTATTTTTAGTATTAATTTTATTATTATTTATTCATTTATTAAGATTATTATCATTATTTTTATACATAAATTGTTGAATCAACCTAACAGGCATGACTCCCTACCAGTAGTATAACAAAAATTTTTAAATTTCACGAGGGAGAATTTAAACACAAGAATTTCAATCACAAGGACCTCGTCTTTACATGACTTTCAATGCGGCTCGTAGCCCGTTTTAAATATATAAAATCATATTAAAACGCGAGGATCTCGTCCTCAATTCTGAATCACAAGTAATATGCGCACTACCAATACTCTTTCCAAAACAACCACAACTGTCACGACCCAAAACCTATAGGTTGTGATGGCGCCTGTGATGACCCAAAAAGGGGTCATCTTATGTGAATCTAATTTTTAACTATGTTTCGAGGCCCCGAAAGCCTCCATAAATCTCACCTTGATGTGCCTGCTCAACTCGAGCACGTAGCCGGGAAGTCTTTATGTGAAGACTTGATTAAGAGTTAAATTTATGATAATTAATTGAATAAAGTTGACTTTGGTCAACATTTTTGGTAAACAGACCCGGATCCGTGATCCGAAGGTCTGTAGGAAAATATGGGACTTGGGCGAATTCCCCTAATCAAATTCCGAGGACCCAAGTTCGAGAAATGAATTTTAAAAAAAATTGTTTTATGAAAAATATTAAAGGCTTATGAACATGAACCTTGATGTGAAACCTGTGCTGCCGGGCCCGTATTATGATTTCGGAGCCCGGAACAGGTTCAATATGTGTTATGTAAGTAATATGTGAAATTTGGTAAGAAACAGACTTGATTTGACGGGTTTCAGACCAAAATGAGAAAATTAGAGTTAATGAAGTTTTGAGGATTTTTAAAGAATTGGAAATTTGGCTTGAAATGTGATTTTATGTTCCCGAGGTCCGAATGAAATTCCAAGGCCGGGAATAGCTCCGTTATGTCATTTATAACTTGTCTGTAAAATTTGAAGTCATTCTGAGTAGTGTAGGCCGGTTCGGCGCATTGAAGTGAATTCTAGAATTTCAAGTTCTTAAGTTTTGATTCAATTTTTTTTTTTGGGGTTGAATTCTGAGTTTTGTTGTTGTTATTCAGGTTTCGGAAGTTCAAGCGAGTCCGTATCATGAATAAAGACTTGCCGGTGCTTTTGGACGGGGTCCCGAGGGGCTCGAGTGTGTTTTAGACCCCAGGGAGCTAAGTTGAAAAAACTAGAATTTCTGCTATCTGGTTTCCATCTCTGCGATCGCAAAAGATGGGTTGCGATCGCGGAGAAGGATTTTGTTGGGCTGTCGATTGTTCTCTGCGATCGCAGCTTCCCCTTTGCGATCGCAGAGGTCTGGGTTCCACACCTTCGCGATCGCAGCCTTTCATCGCGATCGCTTAGAGTCACGTCTAGGCGGGGTGAGTTTGTTCTTCGCGATCGCAGGACTTCTTTCACGATCGCAGAGGTCTGGCTAGTTGGCCTTCGCGATCGCAGGACCTCTGCCGCGATCGCAGAGGTCTCGCCAGTTGGCCTTCGCGATCGCATGCCCCTTGTCGCGATCGTAGTTAAGGAATCCCTGGGCAGTTTTATAAAATATGAGACTTAGCATTTTTCCTCCATTCTCATCTTCCTCCTCAAGTTTTTAGAGATCTCTTCAAGGGACCTTCCACCACTGTTATTGATGTAAGTAAATTCCATAGTTCTACTAGTTTCAAACATTAATTCTTAGTTAAATTCACTATTAAATTATTAAAACCATAGAATTAGGTAGTAATTTTAGGGTTCTTGAGGATTTTGTGATTATCCGTTTTAGGCCATGAATTTAAGTAGAAATCACACATTAATGATCCTTAGGCTATGGGTGAGTGATCCCTTCGAGAATTTTCGGAATTTGAACATGCGGGACCAGGGTTGGAATTTGGAAATTCTTCAAGAATAGCGATTTCGAAATCCTTAGGCTATTGTGCATGCATTGATGTTATTGTATACCTTTTGGCTAGTTGCGAGTCCTCGGGTGTAGAGTTCGGAGTTTCGGGCGCAAATTGTGGTCCGAGGGGTAGATTCGACACGAGGTGAGTCTCCTTTCTAACCTTGTAAGAGGGAATTGTCCCCATAGGTGATGTATATGCTATGTGTAAATTGTTTGGGGGCTACGTACGCGCCAAGTGACGAGAGTCCGTACGTAGCGGCTATTATTGTTATGTCCGGGTAGTTAGGCCCACATCATGCCTTACATGCTCTTCTCGTAATGCCTGCTATGTTTTTTCTTCTTCNGAGGCTTTATGGAAAAATTGTTAAATGGCAAGGAATTTGTTGTGGAAAGTAAGTATTGAATATACATGGGATCGGGCCGTACGCCACGACAGAGTTGAAAAGAAATTGTGAAATATATGGGATCGGGTCGTACGCCACGACAGTGTTGAGAAATTATGAAATATATGGGATCGGGCCGTACGCCACGACAGTGTTGAAAAGAAATTGAAATGAATATGGGATCGGCCGTACGCCACGACAGTGTTGAAAAGAAATTGAAATGAATAAGGGATCGGGCCGTACGCCACGACAATGTTGAAAAGAAATTGAAATGAATAAGGGATCGGACCGTACGTCACGGCAGTGTTGAAAAGAAATTGAAATTAATATGGGATCGGGCCGTACGCCACGACGAGTGTAGAAAGTACCTTATGGGAGTGGGTCGTACGCCACGACGGATCTAAGAATTTGTGATTATTGTATCGTTCGGTGGTCTTACCCTTGAAAGTGCTTCATTGTTTAATTCAACAATTGTTTGGATTTCTGCTTTTGATATATACACTTGTTGCTTATTTTCCCTGACATGCTACTGTATTTCATTATATTCTATGATATGTTATTACTGTTGGACCTTAGTGAGTATCGAGTCGACCTCTCGTTATTACTTCAATTTAATATGTACTCATGCTGCACTTTCTTTTCTTTCTGTACTTGACTATACATGTCCGAAGGTTGGTACATCTGATTATCAGGCCGATTCTAGATATTGATAGCGTGGTCATACTTCACGGTGAGCTGCTTTCCAGGCGACTTCATAGAAGCACCCTGTAGTTATTTTGTTATATTCTCTGTCCATTTCATTCAGACTAAGACCCTGTATATATTGTAGTCATTGTATATTCAGTAGTTTCCCGTGGCACTCGTGACACTAGTTTCTGTCACACACGTAGTGTATAATTTGGGTTGTTGGTTGTACATATGTTATGCAACATGCCTATTGGTTGATTTCCGCACTTGTAGTTTTATTTCACATCACCGCCATTAACATGTTTCTATCTGTTTAAAATTGGTTAAAAGATGAAATTTGCGTAACGGGGAATGGTAACACTTAGTGTTTCTATATTGGCTGGCCTAACCTCGCCGTTGGGCGCCATCGCGACCTGAATCGAGGTTTGGGTCGTGACAGCGCCGGACACCACTGTCAGGCAAGCCGACCCCATAATTAGTTGGAACACTTTCCTATTTAACATTTTAGAATGGAAGCCTCTTCTTGCATTTTCATTATTAAATAAATAAATTTCGTAATTTAAATACGGCAAGAAACCAACTTAATACAAAAAAAAGAAATACCAAGACATCCAGAACCCGGTGACACAAGTCCATGAGAAATTTCTAAGAATTTATACAATTATACAACGCTTGTCCGAAAAACAAATTGGACAAAGGCAATAAATATAAAATGTAAGTACACCGAAGGGAGACTCCGACAGTTGTGAACGCCTCTGAATGAATGCAGCCCGTATAAGTCCCCAAATCAATCATTGTACTATAAAGGTACCTGTGCAACAAAATGCACAGAAAGTGTAGTATGGGTACATATACATATATGTACACAGTGAGTATCCCGTCTAATCTCGAAGAAGTAGTGACGAGAGGTCGACTTGACACTCACTAAGGTCCAACAATATAAATAGGATAGAATATGCTGAAAGCAGTAGACATGTGAAGGCAATTAAGCAGCAAATATATATAAGGCACTGAAATCCGAATAATTACTGAAAATAAGTAAATAAGTAAATTCCTTTTTATTTTTCCCTATTCAACTGACAAGTATTTATTCATGAAAACATTTAACAATTGACGTCCTTAAATCAATTTAACAGTTTAAGTCGCAAGAGGTATATCCTATGTATATATACATATATATGTCGAGGGTCGATCGACCCGTCCCAAAAGTGCACCTTTAAATCCGCCGTGGCGTACGACCCTCTCCCATAAATGTATCTTTAAATACGTCGTGGCGTATGACCCGCTCCAATAAATGTATCTTTAAATCCGTCGTGGCGTACGACCCGATCCCATAAGAGTGGGGGTAAACACACTCCGCTCGCGGAATGTAAATTGCGAAGCGGTCACATGTACACACAATATTCTTTCCTTTACATAATACTTTCCATAAACAATTTCTTTCATACTATTTCCCGTAAAACAATCCCTTTCATATTATTTTCTGTAAAACAATTCCTTTCATTTTATTTAAATTCCATAAATCTCAGAGAAACAAAACTACATATAATAAGGTTTCATAGCATATAATTCCGTACGAGAAGAACATAGGGCATGATGTGGGGCCTAACTACCCGGACATAACAACAATAGCCGCTACGTACAAACTCTCGTCACATGGTACGTACGTAGCCCTCCCACAAACAATTACACAAATCATATCGAACACCTATGGGGACAATTCCCTCTTACAAGGTTAGAAAGGAGACTCACCTCGCTCCGAAGCTCCATAATCGGCTTCCATGCCCTTCCGACGACTCCAATGGATGCACGACGTCCCAAAACTATCAAATAATGATAATTCAATAAAAATATACTCTAATATTTGCTAAAAATTCAGATTATATAATTTTCCAACTCCGCTCAAGGAATTGACCAAAATGCCCTCGGACCAACGTGCCCGGATTCCGAAATTTCTTGAAGATAAGTTCTACCCATAACTTTACTAACTCAAATATACAATTTATTACAATTTTCATGCTCAAATTCATGGCTAAAATCAAATTTTATCAATTCTAGGTTTCCTTGCAATTTCCCCACATTTTCCCCAATTTCTTATATCCAATCTATGTAATAAATCTTGTATTTAACTTGTAAATAAGTAGAAACAACTTACCTTTGATGCTTGATGAAATCCCCCTTGAAATGCTCTCCAAAATCATCCAAGCCAAATGAAAGAAATGAAAGAAATGACCAAAATTCGAGTTTAAAGAATCTGCCCCTGCTTTATCGAGTTGTACCTTGCACTTGTGCTGCACATGTTGTACATCCTATTAAAATTTCCTGGTTGAACACCTTCTGTTAAAATACCCATAACTTCTTGTAGAAATATCCAAATAACAAACGGTTTGAATATGTAGAAATTAGACTCGATCATCCTTAATTTTATAGGTTGTACACCATATAACTCTTTATATATCCCGAGAAATGAGCTTCTAAAGTCAGCTCCCTGCATCAGAAAATTCTGGCAAAACTGCTCCACCAACCACATTCAATCGGTCATAACTTTTTGCACCAAACTCCAAATGACTATTGGTTTAATATTCTAAAACCTAGACTTCATGATATAAAACTTTCATGTTTTGAAAATATTCAGATTCCTTATAGATTATTATATATACACTTCCAAAGTTAGCTCTTCGACGCACAATTTGCTGCCCAAAAAATGCAGCAGAAATTTTCTGCAATTTTTCCTTCTTTTTTTGGTCCGAAGTTCATTCCGTTAACCTTCCGAAATCCACCCGAGGCCCTCGGGACCTTAACCAATTATACCAAAATGTCCCAAAATATGATACGAACTTGCTCGAGGCCTCAAATCACATCAAACAACGCCAAAATCTCGAATCGCACTAACATTTAAACTTTATGAACTTTGAAATTTCAAACTTCTACATCCGATACTGAAACCTATCAAATCACGTCCGATTGACCCCAAATTTTGCACCATGTCATATTCGAAATTACGGACCTGCTCCAACTTTCGGAATTGGAATCTGACCCCGATATCAAAAAGTCAAACTCTCGGTCAAACTTCTAAAAAACCTTCAAATTTCTATCTTTAGCCAAATGACTTCAAAAAGACCTTCGAACATCCGAATTCACTTTCGATCGTGCTCCCAACTCCAGAATACCATACGGAGCTATTCCCAGACTCAGAATCCCAAACGGACATCAATATCATTGAAATGCGATTCAAGCCAAACTTAGGAAATTTCTTTAAAAATGCTGACTTCCACAATATACACTAAAACGCTCCCGGGTTATCCAAATCCCGATCCGGACATACGCTCAAGTCCGAAATCACCATACGAACCTGCTGGAACCTTCGGATCCTTATTCCGAGGCCGTTTACTCAAAATTCCAGTCTTAATCAATTTCTTCAACTTAAGGCTTCTGAAATGAGAATTTCCCTTTCAATTTAACTCCGAACCTCCTGAATTTCAACTCTGACCATACACACAAGTCACAATACCCGAAATGAAGCTGTTCATGACTCCCAACTGCCGAACGACGCACTGGATCTCAAAACAACCGGTCGGGTCGTTACATTCTCCCCCACTTAAACAGACGTTCATCCTCGAACTGCCCCAGAATTATCTGAAATCACTATTTAACACCTCGTGCACCTGCCCGTGCTACCTCAACCCAATTGAGCACATTAGCTTGATAAAATCTGAAGGTATTCCCTTTTATCCATATAAAAAACTCAGACCCCATTTCCAACACTTGAAATTCTCTGCCATGCCTGTTTCTAATATGTGAACACCGCATCAACTACCACACGAGGCACCAGAACACAACTGTGTATCCTTGATGAATCAACACCATACACCGCATAATCCATCATCTGACCACAATGACGCTCCCTGAACCTTAATAGCCAGAATTCTACGAATTTGATGCTCTCAAAGCACCTTATAAGATACACACATACATCCTGCTATAATGCTGACGATAGCACCACAACGGAAGAAATGTATAGAAATTCCTAACCAACTGCAGAGTTAACTAAACATTGAAATCCTTCCTCCTGACTAAGATCATCATCTCATTACAACCAATAATGGTGATTGTCCTGTAATATACTTGCATAGTCTTATCACACTGATCCCAGATTTATAAAAAAAATCTCAACCAGTATGAACTGCTCAGACAACCAATCACCCCAAACACGGCCATTAGCCTCACACAATGCCACAATGCGCCAATAGGCCACAATTTGAATGCGACACATAAGGAAATGACTCCGGAAGGGACTACTCAACTCACGCAACTAATATGAACTTTCCTCAGAAAATTACGAAGTAAAACACAAGAAAATAATTACAGGAGCCTTGCTCAACATCACACTGTTGCGGCGTGCAACCCGATCCAAATAACATATCCGTGGAGGCGTGCCAGCCGATCCCATCATAAGATTTACATAAGGAAATATACACGGAGCTGAATTGCGCACTATTACAAATCACCGAATATCAGTCACAAGCACGTTAAGTGCATAATACCATTCTGGGGAGACCGATAGAGCCATATGCTACAAAACTCCAACACGACTGAGGTGCGATATATAATCTGAATCTCAGGAGCCATCCTGCTCACATAACCTCGTCACTACGCGGAACCTCAACACATAAAAAATTATCAAGCCATTTCACAACTCATACGACACAATCAAAATATCACATGAATTTGACAAAGACGGGACAACACTTAATATCCCAATACCCCTCCTTGAGGAGTGCCATACTAAAATGAACACCTCTGACTCGCTTGAAGCCCAAAATCTTGTTTAAATCCATTCACTCACTTCAAGCTGATTCTGCTCGCATTGAACTAGGTTGATAGCCTTACCTCGGTCCAAACAACCTGCTTCCTATTTATTATACACACGAGGACAACCATCATTGCCGAGATAAACACCCCATAATCCACAACCAACTGAGCCGAACGCCTTCCAGGCATAAATTCTCAATTAAGCAATATTACACTCCTTTATACTTGGTCTAATTCTTCAACCAATCAGGTGGCTGTTGATACCCAATTTTTCCTCAATTTTTTTTTTTATTTGTATATAAGCTTTCAAAATCACCATTTGCAATAATGAGTATTTTTCCAATTTTGTTCATATTTTATCTAAATTATTTCCCTATTTATTTAATGTTGTATATTTTTATAATTCATAAATGGTGCTCTAAACTAATTTCAAAATATTTCCCAGTTCAGTATGTCATTTATAATCACTTGTTATTTATTAAAATCCAATTATTTCGTAAATTGGCCAATTGTGTCTTATTTAATTACGATATTTTTGCAACTATAGCCTAATTGCACGTTTTATGCTATTTTAATTCGATAATTATTTATTGCTTGTATTTAATATCATTTAATTACCTTAATTTCATTTATTTAAACTCAATTTCATTTATTGGGTATTTAACACTTAGCCTATTTCATTTAAAACTTAGCCACATTTTAAACCCAATTAACCCAACCCAGACCCCTATTAAATGACCCGGCCCAGTCTTGAAATGACCCGTCCCAACCCCTGATTAAATCTGAGTCGTTGATCAAATAAGATCAACGGCCTAAATTCTCTCTTACCATAATTAATCTAACCTACCCCCTCCCCGTCTCTCATTTTTCCAAGACCCACACTCTCTCTTCTCGACTCTTCTGCTCCCTCATCTCTCTAGAGCCTTCTGGGCCTTCATCTTCTCCGATGGCCTTCATGTCCGGCCACTTCCAGGCTCACCCCTTCAACACCGGCAACCATGAAGCTATGTCTCTCCTGTTACTTTGTCTCTAAGACCCTTTGAAGACTTCAACCATTCCAGAACGGCCATGGAGGCTCCTGCCTGGACGTTTTCGGCCTTCTCCGGCGAGGTTCAACTCGGTGGTGTTCCGGCTACCACAATCTCTGAGTATTACAACAGGTTTTTCGACTATCTATGGGTCCTATCTCTGAAACCCTAATTCTTGACCTTTCAACTTCTTCCAAGATCTGCAACTGATCTATGTTTATCTCGATAATTTTCACCTATTTTTCTTAAAATACTACTCTTCGAATGATTTTTGCTTTTTAAGAACTAAGGTTCTTAGAACCCCTTTTAAACGATTTAAATTCTGATTTCTCAGTTTTATTTCACGATTCTTCTTATGTTTGCCTGTTTATTCGAGGTGTTACTTTGTTGTTTGATTTTTGCTAAAACCCTAATCTGTAGTCGTAACCCTAGTTTCTGAATTGATTTCGATATATATGTTTACTTGCTCCATTTGTTTGCTGTGTTCTCATGAGTATGCTTCGATTGATTCTGATTTTTGCTATTATACTAGGGTTCTGATTCGATTTTGCTTGCTTATACCCTTCTTATATGTTCGTTCATGGAATGTGTCCTTTAATATCAGTATTGTTAACGTTTGCATCTCTAATTTCCTATGATTGATTTCCTCTGATTGATTCCTTGTGATATTCTTTACACTACTGATTATTTTTCTTGCTTATCTTACATTTGATTGTACCGTTTGGCTATTACCTTAATTGAACCTTTCTGTACCTGCCCCCAATTCCCTACTATGTGCTTGTTACTCTTTCCTTATTTACCTGTTTTGACCGTGTGAAGTGACTCCTTAACTAAAGGAGTCTTTTGATCCTTACTCTTTATTAAGTTATTATTACCAAATTACATGGATATTTTCCTTATTTGTCCTATATAGATTATTCCTGCCCTATATGTTACTGATTCTCAATATTTTGGGAATAAAAACTTGCCTTATTTCTTGACTAATTGATTTCAAAGTCCTTTAATTACTACTAGACTTGATTCTTACCTTATTTCACCACTGCTTTGAAAACTATAAATACTCTTACTCTTTCATTAAACTAAGAGGTCGAACATTGCTCAACTCTCTCTATACTACTCTCTAGTGCCCTGTTTCTCTTTGCTTACTCTCTTGTCTCTATTGTTACTCTCTGCTGCTTGCTATTAGCCGGCTGCTAAGCCAAGGCTAATACTGTGCTATTTGCTACTCTCTTCTGTTGCTCTATACTTGCATCACTGGTATGTCCTAGTTAATATTCTGTACTCTAAACAACATGCTTCAATTTTGTTTAAGGTTCTTACTATTTCTTTTGTGCTTCTATTTGTGGTTCTATTGCTTACCCTGCAACTAGCATGCCTAAATCCTTTTATGATCTCTCTTATTCTTCTAGTTAACTTAACTCCTGTTCTGCTTCCCTGTAGTTCATTATGCCCTATGTATGTAACTACCTGGTCTATCTAGCATCCCTTATGTGTTTTCTGCAACAATTGTATGATGCTTGGTATCTTTATGTGATGAATCTGTTACTGTAATCCTCAATTGGTTATGCTGCCCTATAGTTTGTCCCCAGAATCCCTCTCTCCTTGTATGTGTTTGTTTTCTTGGAACTCGACTGAGTTATGACTAGTTGCTGTTACTTCCTATTTCAAAACTATTTCTTCTGTTAGTCTATAAGTGATTTCAAAATTCCCTTTCTTAATGTAACGACCCAGCCGGTCGTTTCGTGTGTTGGTTCCCGTGAATGAATCTTCCCATAACGACTACTCGTGCCTTATGACTTGTGTGGGCTGGTAGTTCGAGATTCGGAAGTGTTTTGGCCAGTTTAGGAACACTTGGTNTGATTTGGAATTCAACCTGGAATTGGACCTCGTGATATCATGGTCCGAATGGAATTCCGGAACAGGCAACAGTTCCGTACAGTCATTTATGACTTGTCCGCAAAATTTGGGGTCATTACGAGCAGTGTAGACCCGTTCGGCGTATTGATGAGCCGTTGAAATTTTTCTTGAAATCCTAAGTTTGATCTAAGGAGTTTTGGAGAGTGATTCTTGGTTTGAATGATGTTTCTAGTGTTCTGAGAGCTCGAGCAAGTCCTTCATGCGATTTGAGACTTGTTGGTATAATTTTTCGAGGGCTCGGGTGGGCCCAGGGGTCTGCCGGACCCCGACCGGGATCAAAAACCAGCAATTGAACTGCTGGTGGGAATTTACTGGTGTGACCGCACCTGCGGTCCATGAGCCGCAGGCACGAGGTCCGCACCAGTAGAATTCCCTGTGCAGGTGCGGCTCCTTTGCAGGAGCGACCTTCTCTCCGCAGGCGCGGTCCCGCAGGAGTGGACAAAGGCCCGCAGGCGCGACCTTTCCCAGGGGCCCAGGCCATCGCAGGAGCGGNAGGGGTCTCCCGGACCCCGACCGGGGTCAAAAACCAGCAATTGAACTGCTGGTGGGAATTTACTGGTGTGACCGCACCTGCGGTCCATGAGCCGCAGGCACGAGGTCCGCACCAGTAGAATTCCCTGTGCAGGTGCGGCTCCTTTGCAGGAGCGACCTTCTCTCCGCAGGCGCGGTCCCGCAGGAGTGGACAAAGGCCCGCAGGCGCGACCTTTCCCAGGGGCCCAGGCCATCGCAGGAGCGGTCTATTCTCCGCAGGCGCGGCTCCGCAGGCACGAGAAATTGCCCAGTGCCCTGTCCATTTTCCGCAAACGCGACCCAATTTCCCCGAGTGCGAGTCCGCCACTGCGATCTATAAGTCGCAGGTGCGGAAACTGCTGGGCAGTTCCATTTAAAAAGCCAAGTCGCGAATTCATTTTCTAAAAACACATTTCTTCCATGGTTGACGACCCCAAGAGCTCCAGAACAGATATCTTGGTCTAGGAACTCAGGTAAGTGATTTCTGTAACCCTCCGCACGTAATTTCTTCCGTTCTTTGAGAATTTCCTCTTCCTAATTCATGGAAATTCATAAGATTTTGTTTGGGGAAGAAAGAGGGGTTTGATGTTATTGTGAATTCTGATTTTTGGGCCATTGAGGGATGATTAATGGAGTTAATCTTGATCCTTAGGCGACGTATAACGCGTCTCTTCAAGAATTATAATTTT
>MDKH01124167.1:0-11039 GCA_005239495.1 Nicotiana undulata | reverse complement strand
AGGTACCTTCATAGTTCAGAAGTTGATTCGGAGACTTACTCGGGCTGCATTCATCCGGAGGCGTTCCGCAGTTGACAGAGTCTCCTTCATTCCATATCTTTACTTGTATCTTTGTTGCCTTTGTCCCATTTAATCCTCGGACAATAGTTGTATAATTGAATAAATTCTTAGAAACTGCTCATGTACTTGTGTCACCGGGTTCTGGAGATGTGTTGAGTTTTGTTTTATTGAATTAAAGGCACCTTCCATCGTATTTAAATCTACAACAGTTTATTTATTTGATTGTGAAATGCAATAAAGGCAACGATTTCGAAATATTTAAACGGGAAGGTATTTGTACCAATTAAGGAATTGGCTTGCCCGACAGTGGTGTCCGGCGCCATCACAACCCATTGGTTTTGGGTCGTGACATTTATGACCAAATACTAGCTTAATGTTCATATCCCTTCCTATTTACCTTCCTCTGACTCTTTTGCTTGGGCCTTCACAAAGCGTGGGACTTTCACCACAAAATCACTCTCCTGTCATTTACTCCCTATACCCGCTAGACACTCATTTATGTGGATTTGGAAACTTTGAATACCTCAAAAATTCAAACATTTCCTTTGGCTCTGCGGCCATCATCGTCTACCCACTGTGGCATACTATCACTACCTCAGCATACTCAACAATGATGCTTACGCCCACTGCCATACAAATCCTGAAACTATTTACCGTCTACTCCTAGACTGTCCACCACCGCATCAATTTGGTTTGATTTTAACATGCTTCTGATTATTGTTGGACTAAATGGACTTGAGGTCCCTCCAATTCAGTTGCCAAAATAAATTGCACGGCAATGTTCCTAATTTCCATAATATTCCAAATTCCATTTTCATCCCTTTCTGTCTCTGGCATATTTGGATAGTTAGAAATGTCACAGTATTTCGCTCACCTATAAAACCACACTGATCATCACATATCCATAACATGGGAGCGAAATTCTACTATTGTTGTTGTACAATTGTTCTCACATAGATGCATACCCCTGCAACTCAAATGGTACCCCCTATCATTACCTCTTTCAAACCAAACACTGATGGTTCAACATGATTAGATACTGGCCATGGCGGGATTGGTGGTGTCATACGTGACCCAGCAGGTACCTGACTCTCAGGCTTTGCGGAGAATCACATCTCTCATGGGAGCATTGAAATTGAATTACGCGCACTATATCACGGTTTGCAATTGGCTGTTAATCATGGTTACAAGCCTCTAAAAGTGAACCTAGGTGCTCAAGCAGTCATTACAATATTACAAACCATTCACCCTTTATATGCTAATATTATAAATGATTGCAGGTTTCTGCTCATGCAATTGATGATTCTGTCGTACTTTACACATATAGAGAGCAAAACTAATAGTAGATATACTAGCAAAGCCTGGATGCAACATGGATAAAACAGCATGCATCATTGTTTTTTGCACAACCCCCACCTTTTGTTCAACAACTTTGGAGGATGACTGCTCAGGCAAACTTTTGGTCAGAATCAGCTCTACAACCCTCACTTTCCTCTAGAACAATCTTTTGCTTATCCCCGGATATAGGAACTAATAGTAGTAGTAGCTACCCTGAACCCCCTTTTTGTAACGACCCATCACGCGGTCTACCCCTAGGGACAGTGTCAATGTTTTCACATGCTCCCTGTACTACTCCTCTTTAATCTATATCTATCTATCTATATTTATATCTATATTATTATAAAAGTAGGAAGCCCCTAATCAAAAAGTTAGATTATTGATATGCCCTTTAAAAAAAACTCTAATAAAAAGGTTAAATTACTAATATGCCCTTTAACAATAATAATAATAATAATAATAATAATAATAATAGTAATAATAACAATAATAACTAAATAAATTACCTACAAAAATATTACTTACTAATTTATATTGTGTCTTTTCCAAGTAGTTGTGTTCTTTCGTTGGTAACTACTAACTAAATTTTAAATTAAAGACATGCAACTCTGCTATACATATAATCGATTTTACCATATACCATATATATATCAGTACACAAATATCAAATAATTATATTTTATATGCTTATTGATAAAAAGAGATTATAATTTGATAAACCGAATGGTTCTATTTAATAGGAAACGGAAAGGAGATGAGGTTGAATGTACAAACACCACCTGATTAAAAATTAAATTTCCTACTTATAAAACATAAATAATTACTGAAATGAAAAAAAAATTATTTGAAGAGTTGTGTTCTTTCAGATTAATAAATAACTTTTCAAAACTGTTAACCGCTGGCTATAAGAAGTGAAATTTTTGGAACAAGCATTAAGAGCTTTGAACCTATCACCTAAGCAAGGGGAACACTTACATTTCATTCTGGCTTCGGTACACAACTTACTTTTCAATATTCTTCCATTTTCTCTTTGATAAATAAGTACTTATCTTTCATTCTTATTATAATTGTTCACATCATCATTGCAGTATAGCATAATCAATAGTTTGAGTTGCATAATAAGATGTTATTCTTATATAGAAATCTTGTTTTCCTACACAAGAAAATAATAACTAAGAATTATCTATTTAAAGGCCTAAATTTGCATCAAAAATATGAGATAAGTAATTCTTCTTAAAACACATCCTGCCAATCCTTCATTCAACCTACGTCAAAGAATATTATCATTCTTCTTTTATAAATCCAATTTCATTTTTTTTTTTCTCTTGGGTTGAGTTCTAATGCAAGGAAAAATCAAAGCTAAGTTAATGGAAAAAAAAAATTAAAGTTAAAGTTTTAGCGGTAAAAGAAATCAAAGAGATTTTTAATTATCTAGAGTAAAGTAGGCATTATATTCTAAAATAGAATTTTCCTTTAATCATCTGCGTCATGTGAGGAAAATGTTATATCCTAAAGAAAGCTTAATTTTCTGAAAATGCCTTGCCTGAATCGACTCCTTAATTTCATAAACTTGCATCAGTTTGCTTGTTATTGTCCCTTCCCTCTCCCTTTTCTGAGCCGATAATCGTCCGAAAATAGCTTCTCTGTCTTTTTAAAGAAAGGGTAACGTCTCCGTACACTCTACCCTCCTTGGACCCCACTTGTGGGACTACACTTGGTATATTATTGTTGTTGTTGGGTGTACATGAGCCTAGTTGGTTCGCGTTTTTCAAAACCAACCCAACTATATCGATTTGAATTGGTTTGTTTTTGTTGGTTTTTCGGATTTTTTGAAATTTTTTGTTACATAAATATTATTTCAATATTACCTTGTTAAAGATATAGATAAAATTTTGTCAAGTGAATATATGTTTAATAAAAGTTAAAAAAACTGACAAAATATGATCTATTAAATATTCTTACGGGAGAATTTTTTTAGTAACACACGATAGTTATTTTCTTAGTTGTCTAGCGATACTTTTTTGTTGATATATGCTTCAAGGTTAATCGAACTTAATAATTAAACACAAAATCTATCTGAAGCTTATATAATGATATAAAGATATAAGAGTTTAATATATCTTAACATATGATAGGAAAGAATAAAGAGATTGAGCCATTTCAAAATACTTTATAAGAAAGTGATGATGCAAATTATTATTTAAATAAATAGAATTGGATGCACATGCACTTCATAGTTATATTAGATACTACATTCCATGAGAGAATCACAAATATTTTTAAATACTTTTTAATATTTTTTTTGTATAAAATCTTATAAGTATATATAAAAATTATATATTTATATGCAAGCTTGCTATTTTACTCCATACCAAATCAAATCAAACTAAACCTAATCTGTTTGGTTATTATGCGAAGTTTACTTTCGAATTTCAGTATACTATTAAGTATTTAATTTGGAGTGAATCATATCTATATTTGAACTTACCGCATGAGAATAAAATGAGATCTATATTTAGATATCATTTTGGTTAAAGTTGCTAGACTTTACATTCTTGTGAGAAATATAATATTTTAATATTATGTGCATTATTTTTGGCGAATTATGATTTTGAATTTTTCATGTGAAATCATGGAACAGATATTATTCGCAGTATGCGTTCCCCTACTTATGAAGATGTGTATTACAGTGAAAATTGATTCATTCTTCTAGAGTGGTCCCATAACAATGGCTAAATTAATACTGTGGAGATATGTGAAAAGAAGTTTCAAAGTGTATAAAAAACTAGATTAGATAAGAAAAAAAATTAATTGGGGAAGTACACTTCCTCAGTTGTACTTCCTCGTAATTGCTCTTAATTATTGAGATTTTTACATTTCTATGTCATATAGGAAACTATATTACCCTCAATGTTTAAGGTTTGATATAATTATATTTAATATACCAAAATACCAATTATATACCATTAGTGGTTTTTAAGGGTATTAATTACACTTCTAATTTAATGGTACCGTATATTCCTTCTATTCCCACTCCCCCCACGTTTCTCTCTCCAATTCCCACACCTTCACCCACATTTCCCTCCCACACCCACGATTTTCTGGAACGAAATTGTATTATAGGCATACGATGGGACGAATTTCATGTTATCCAATTCATCTTCTTCATCTCTAACATCCTCTGCATAAGATGATCCATTAGAGCTCGGATTAAAATCTTGGTTGCTGGAGAATTCTCAACCTTAGCCCAATCATTGGATCTGAAAATATTCTCGAAGTCCATAAAAGATAGTTCAGGTTCATCTTTAATCTGGAATAGGAAGCCTAGGAATCTCGACGTCAAAAGATTAGCAACGAAATTTCATCCAGACAACATAACTCATAAATAAATAATCAATTGATTCTTTACCAAATCAACTGTTAAGGCTTTTATTTTAAAAAAGAGAAGATTTTGATATAGGTTAAATACATTAACTACTGCTCAAAATTGGCATAATACCATGTTGCCTCTTTATTTTTACGATATAAGTATTGAACATCTTAAATTATCTAAGTATGTGTTATGTAAGTCAATCGTATGAGATTAAACGAGATTATGACTTCGAGAGAGTTCAAGTTCATCTTTAATCTACAAATAATCTACAATTTATCTACAAAATATCTACAAACTGGGTACATTGAATTTTAATATCCCAATTCCCATTCAATTGTAGTTTAATTGAGATTTTCGACATAATTGCATTTTTTGCAGAAGATTTGTAGAAGTTTTAGTTATTTTTGATTTGTGAAAACAGAAAACAAAGCATCTACAATCAGAATACAAATAATCTACAATTTATCTACAAATTGGGTACATTGAATTTTAATATCTTAATCCCATTCAATTGTAGTTTAATTGGGATTTTCGACATAATTGCATTTTTTCTACGATCTGAATACAAATAATCTATAATTTATCTACAACATATCTACAAACTGGGAACATTGAATTTTAATATCTCAATTCCCATTCAATTGTAGTTTAATTGGGATTTTCGACATAAATGCATTTTTTCTACAATCAGAATACAAATAATCTACAATTTATCTACAAACTGGGTACATTGAATTTTAATATCTCAATTCCCATTCAATTGTAGTTTAATTGGGATTTTCGACATAATTACGTTTTTTCTACAATCAGAATACAAATAATCTACAAAATATCTACTAACTGGGTACATTGAATTTTAATATCCCAATTCCCATTCAATTGTAGTTTAATTGGAATTTTCGACATAGTTGCATTTTTTCTACAATCAGAATACAAATAATCTACAAAATATCTACAAACTGGGTATATTGAATTTTAATATCCCAATTCCCATTCAATTATAGCTTAATTTAGATTTTCAACATAATTGGGTTTTTTTTGCAGAAAATCTCTTGGTAGAAAATCATTTAAACACAATTCTCGAGGCCAATTTGACCAGAGAACATGTCAACTATCTCTGTTGCAACTTTGAATTGTGATGCTACACTTTGATTTACAAGTTGCACTAAGACTCCAAGCAACCTGGTTGACAATATGCTTAATACATTCTGCTAAGTCCCTGTATTTTGGTGGGATCTGCCTGCCAATCTCACACCTCTTAAAATACAAGAAATTTATAAATAAAAAGAATAGACCCAAGAATATTTATATTAGAAAAAACACCCTTTTGCTTCTTTTAGCTATGGAATCTTCAGATTTCTCTTCTATTATTGTCAAGATATGGTTTTCCCTTTCAAGAAAACTAGAAGGGTCACTTTGGTTTCACTCATGGTAACAAGCTTTAAATAATTGTGTGAATTGAAAATGGTTTACGTATATGTATATGTAGGTATAGCTAAAATAAAAAGAAAAGTGTATATTGGGTATATAAATAATGGAAGATTGATGAGTAGAAAGAAACAGAGAAGCTAGCTACAGCTGCAGATAGCGACGATGAAGATAAATAAGTTGGTTTTTGTTCGTCCAGCTCAATTAAAATATTTAGTTCCTGATTTGTAGCGTGCCTAATTATGAAGGAATCAGCTCCTAATAATTGGTATTTAATGAATGGTATAATATTTATAGAATAACTGTGAACATGATGTGTAAATATGAAACTATGCACAATTTTTATAATAAAATTTCATATATGATATAGGAAGGAAAAAATCCCTTAATTATTTAACTAATGAACTAATGAAACGTGCGAAAACATTGCAGTCACTCATTTGCACTTTGGATCACCACGGTTTCCGATTCTTACTCCAATTTTTTTTTTTTTGGTGCGAGGCACCTTTTGTTTAAAAATAGTTGGAGATCACTCGTGCTTGGTAAACGAGATTGATGCTTCAACATAAATATTATGAATATGATTTTCTCGGACAAAAATAACCTCAAAGTTATGAACGGATCATTTACGGAAATTTGTACTTTCAAACAAATTACCATAAGATTTTCCACATTGATCATTCACATAAATTTATATTTGTTCTTTCATATATAATTATTTACTCAAAATTGTATACAAGGTGACTCGGCCGGTACAAGTATACACGTGCAACGCACGTACCGAAAAACTAGTATAATATAATAGTTATCCTTTGAACAAAAAACGTTTATAGTGACAGATAAGTATGAGAAATAAATAGGTAAATGCATTCTCGTTGAAAAGAATGGCATAACATAAAAGGCATTTGAGAAAACATTTTGAATTTTGAATTATGAAGACCTCGTCACTACTAGAAATCCGGAAAAAAGCGATCACATATAGCGACCAAAGTTGGTCGCTTATCGCAATATACCGACCAAAACACGTCCAAACTGGCTTGGTCGCTATTTGGTGGTCCTTTTACCTTAGCGACCAAAGTTGGTCGCTAATTAGCGACCAAGTTTGGTCTCTAA
Source organism: Nicotiana undulata (assembly GCA_005239495.1). Taxonomy (NCBI): domain Eukaryota; kingdom Viridiplantae; phylum Streptophyta; class Magnoliopsida; order Solanales; family Solanaceae; genus Nicotiana; species Nicotiana undulata. The sequence continues at coordinate 3,727 of MDKH01124167.1, read as the reverse complement.
GGTAAAAGGACCAAATATTTCGGGTAAACAAAATACCGACCAACTTTGGTCGCTACAATATTTTAATAATATAAATTTAGCGACCAAAGTTGGTCTGTATATTTAAATTATGATTTTTTTTTAATTATTATTCAAAATTTAGCGACCAACTTTGGTCGCTACAATATTTTAATAATATAAATTTAGCGACCAAAGTTGGTCTGTATATTTAAATTATGATTTTTTTTTAATTATTATTCAAAATTTAGCGACCAACTTTGGTCTGTAAACCAAATATTATAGTTTAAAATTTGGAAAATAGCGACCAAAGTTGATCGCTTATTCTTAATTTTTTTAATTTTTTTTAAACATAAGCGACCAAAATTGGTCGCTAATTTCCAGAATCTTTTTTTTAATAGAATAACGACCAAAGTTGGTCGCTTATTTTAAAATCTGGGTTCATTTGCGACCAACTTTGGTCGCTATTGTGCAGAAAATATTTTTTTTAAATAGGAAAGCGACCAACTTTGATCGCTTTTCTGGGTATAATTTTGGCAGAAACTGCCTGTTTGGTAGCTACACCACCTGCCAACATACCAAATTTCCTAAATAACAATATAATTAATTCATACCAATACAATCCTATACCAACAACAACAACAACAACAACAACAACAACAACAACATTAAAACCAACAAAGTAAAGTTCAATAGAACTAATAAATTAAACTAACAAAGCTAAGCTAACGCATATTACAAGCCCATTCGAAAACCGGTTCTATTGTCTAGTTCAAAGTATATAAAAGTACTCAAGGAGTGTTTTGTACAACATCATTATCATCACCATCTGATGAATCTTCATTAACAAGACGGTATAGAGAAGGATCATTTTGTCGAGGACGGGGAGAACGATCACGGGGAGGACGGGAGGAACGAGCACGGGGAGGATGGAAGGAACGCTAACGTTCAAGTTGAGCCTCTGGCGATGACTCGCGAGACCGGGGAATCGGAAAAGCTCCAGAAGTTAGGAGAGCTTTGAGTTGAGCTTGCATGCTATGATACTGAGCTTACATGCCAACATACTGCTTATCTCTAAGCCTTTCTCTTTCCTTGTCCGCTTCTAGCTCGTATGTGAGCTTTGTCACAGTCTCCCGCATAGCGGAGAGGCTCTCCCCATCAAGCTGCTCGCCTTGCGAGGAAGTTGTAACGACCCGACCGGTCATTTCGGGAATTTAAGCTCCGTTCAGTGGCATAAGGTCTTGAACAAATTCACATTGTGTATATCGACCTGTGTGCGTGGTTAGATTCAGTTACCCGATAATCCGGAATTGAATTGGAAGAAAAATTTCAGTTTTAGAAGCTTAAGTGATGAAAGTTGACCGGAGGTTTGACTTTTGTGTAAACGACCTCAGAATGAGTTTTGGGTAATGTCCACAGCTTCGTAAGATGATTTTGGACTTAGGCGCGTGTCCAAAATTGGTTTTGGAAGTCCATAGAGGGATTTGAGGTACTTTGGCGAAAGATAGAAATTTGGCGATTCCGGCTGATAGGTGAAATTTTGATATCGGGATCGGAAGTGAATTCCGAGAATGGATGTAGGTCCGTTGTGTTATTTATGATTTGTCTGCAAAATTTCACGTCATTCCGGGTTGATTTGATAGGTTTCGACGCGAGTCTTGATATTTGAAGTTTTGAAAACTCCTAAGTTTGATTTTTGGTTTGATTCGTTGTTTTAGTGTTGTTTTATGTGTTTTGAAACCTCGAGCGAGTCCGTGTTAGGTTATGTGACTTGTGTGTGTGATTAGACAGGGTCCCGGGGGCCTCAGGTGTGTTTCGGATGGGTGTCGGGTCAATTTTCTCTCTTCTTGCACTGCTGTACCTGTCTGTTGTTTCTCTCTTCTATGCGATCGCATAAGCATAGCTGCGATCGCATAGTGTGAATTTGAATCGCCCAAGTTTTTTCTATGCGATCGCACAGGAGGAGTCGCGATCGCATAGTACTATACTGATCCCTCCAGCTTTCCTTCTATGCAATCGCATAGTGGCAATCGCGATCGCATAGTGTTACCTTGGGCCCCAGTTTCTTTTCCTTCACTGCGATCGCACAGCTTCATCCGTGATCGCGGAAGCCTACATCCCCCTTCTACGCGTTCGCATTCTCACTGTCGCGAACGCACAGTGCAAATTGACCAGCAGCATTTTTCTTCTATGTGATCGCATTGTTTTGTCCGGGATCGCATATCATGTTTTGGTCAGTGACATCTTTTCTTCTATGCGATCGCATTGTTTTGTCAGCGATTGCAATGCACAAAAATACCTGGGCAGAATATAAGTTCTCAAAATCGGGGTTTCACCATTATTAACATATTTTGACTTCTAGAACTCGGTTTTGGGCGATTCTTTGAGGGTTTTTCACACAAATCAAATGGGTAAGTGTTCTTCCACTATAATTAATTATATTTCACGAATTAATTCTTGTTTTTATCATTTAATTTGTGTTTTGGGTTGGGGAAAATTGTGGGTTTTGAAAGAAAACTTCTAAAATAAAAATTCATGATTTGAATGACCAAATATTATCGAAATTGGATAAATTTAGTATGGGTGAACTCGTATCGGAATGGGTAATCGGAATTTGTAAAATTTGTCGGGTTCCGAGGTGCGGGCCTGGGGGTCGACTTTTGGGTCGATTTTCATAAATTAGTAAAGATTGAAACTTTATTATTCGGAATCATTCCTTATACGTGTTATGTGTATTTTGAAGTTGTTTTAGTTGATTTTGAGTCGTCCGAAGGTCTTTCCGCCCGAAAAGTTCACTTTTGGGTATCCGGTGGTCATCTTTGAGGTAAGTATCTTGCCTAACCTTGTGCGGGGGAACTACCCCCTAGGATTGTCACGACCCGAAATCCCACCTTTCAGGCCGTGAGTGCGTCTAACGTTGAACCCGCTAGAAAAGCCAACGTACACAACATTTTGACCTCAATAAAACAACGTAACGGTATTAAATCCATTAACCTTCAAACCTTTACTGGAATACCTCGAATTCATTTACTTTCAACCTTTACTGAAACATCCCAAATTACCTCAAAACATTTACAGCAGAAAAAAATAATAATACTTCAAAAACGCATAACGAAAGGATAAAGACAATAACATCGCCACATCCCAAAACCGGGGTGTCACAACCTCATGAACTATCTAAACTGAGTGCTAAATACAGAGTCTGAAAGGAAATATATAATTGTCTTGGAACTAGGATAAAAAGCAAGACAATGAGGAATCCAAAAGCAGGAGAGACACCAATGCCCACGAACGCCAGCGGGTACACCTTGAAGCTCTGGGTGGACTGAAGGTGACTCCCTCAATGCGGTCCACTGGGTCCGGATGCGGGATCTGCACAACATTAAGAAGTGCAATGTAGCATCAGTACAACCGACCCCATGTACTGAGTAAGTGCTGAGCCTAACCTCGGCCGAAGTAGTGACGCGGATAGACTTGACAATAACGATAACCTGTCCTATTCTACAACAGGTAACAGGGATAATACAAGGCAGAAGATAAGCAGACAAGTAAGGGATACGGGAGCAGTAAAGGGAAACAAGTGAAATGAAGCAGTCAAATTGACAGATATAAGTAATCAAGGGAGGAAATCTAACACAATGGCCAACGAAACAAGTACAAGTACCATAAATGTAACTAATGGCACGACATCACCCTTCGTGCTTTTACTCTCTTCCTCACAATGCAATGT
>ML298375.1:51702-112971 GCA_005239495.1 Nicotiana undulata | reverse complement strand
TGCGGGTCTACCTCGATGTCTCCTGAATGAACTGATGGAATGCTCCGACCGTCAGTGACCCCCGGGTCCGGCTGCGTAGTCTGCACAACATAAAGAAGTACAGGTGTAGCATCAGTACAACCGACCCCATGTACTGAGTAAATGCCGAGCCTAACCTCGACGAAGTAGTGACGAGGCTAGGACCGACAACAATATATGTACATGTGCAGTTCTATATAATAACAGGAAAATATTGAAGGAAATAAGCAAGTAACAGATACGGGGAGAACATGCAAGGGGTAAAAGGGGCAACAAAATGCTAGAACAGTAGAACAGGGTAATAACTGAAGTGTAAAAATAATTAAAGCAGGAATTTAACGTCTCAGGACAGAATAATGAACAGCAAAAGGCACAGCATGTCCCCTCGTGCATAATCTCGCAATCACTCGGCACGGAATGTCCCCTCGTGCATAAATAGTAACACTCGGAACGGAATGTCCCCTCGTGCGATAACAACAACAATCAACACGGCATGTCCCCTCGTGTGACAAATAATAAACAATCAGCACGGCATGTCCCCTCATGCGATAAATAATAAATGATCATCAATATAATGTGAAAATCAACAATGAGAAGTCTCAAGTGTACGGAAATACTCAATAAAATTCTACCGCCCCGGCAAGGGACTCAGCTATAACCAACCTCGCACCAGAAATACAATATCGACAGTAAAAGCCTCAATTGAAACAAATAACACAATAACTCCCCATGTCATGGAACAACATCAAGGTATCACTTCTAATCATCGATTACTCATAGTACAGAGAATATTAGGAACACAGTAGGAATCATCACGTTGACCTACGGGCATGCTTGACCACAACATATAGAAACTCGTCACCCCACCTATACGTTAAACATGAATCACACATAGCAAATAAGACTCTATACCTATTCCCTCAAGCTAAGGTTAGGCCAAACACTTACCTCGGCTCCCAAAAATGCAAGTCAAGCCTCAATCACAGCCTTCCCTCTCAAATCCAACTCTGAATCGATAATATCTAGACATAATGGATTTATTAATATGAATAAGTACTCAATAAACCAATTCCGATGCCTAATTATACATTTTCTACTATTCTTCCAAAAATACTAAAATTCGACCCCGGGCCCCCTTGGTCCAAACACGAGGCTCGGACCAAAGCCCGATCACCCATAACCCCACGAGTTAAAATATATGATTTGTTTTAAGATTCGACCCCAAATAGAGGTTGAATCTCCCAAAATTCCCAAAAACCTAACTCTACCCAAAATCCCTAATTTCTACATTGATTTTAGGATTTTAGGCCTAGATTCTGGTGTTTGTTGAAGAAAAATGGAAGAAAACGGAGTTAAGTACACATACCTATGAAGCTATGGAGGTTAGAAATCTTGAATTTCATCTATGGGGGGTTTGGGGAAGAAGGGGGAAGTGAAAGATAGGAGTAATCCGTAATGGGTCTGTTTTGGACATAAAAAAAATACCTGGGCAAAATACTCTATGCATTCGCGTGCACTGAGCCGCGTTCGCACAGACTTATCTCCCCAGGCCTATGCGTGCGCGAGCCCAGAGCCGCGTTCGCACAGAGCAAAGTGGCTCCCCACCCCAGCTCCCTTAACGTGCAGTGCGTTCGCACTGGACTAGCCGCGTTTGCATAGGCTTAAGTTCCCTGGCCTGTGCGTTCGCGAGCAAGTCTGTGCGTTTGCACAGAGTAATCACAGCCCCCTCCCCACGTGTGCTATGCGTTCGCAAGGCTATCAATGCGTTCGCATAGTGCAAATTGGACCCTAACCCCAAAACCCACTTTTACCTTGTGCGTTCGCACCCCCTTGAGTGCGTTCGCATAGGGTAATTTACCTGGACACCAGAAACCAGCAATTACACTAGATTTTTCAACCTTTTAGCACCCCGAAACCTACCCAAAACTCACTCGAGCCCTCGGGGCTCAAAACCAAATACACACACGACTTCAAAATCATCCTACGGACTTATTCAAGCTTTTAAATCATCATAATCAACGAATTAAACCTCAAACTCGTAGAAATTTCTTAAAACTTCATAAGTCTTAATTATTCCGATTTTAATCTGAAACACGTCATTTCAAGTCCGTTTTACACCAAATTTCACAGATAAGACAAATAACATATAATAAACCTGTTCCGGGCTCCGAAACCATAATACGGGTCCGGTAACACGATTTTCACATAATTATTCCTTTTCAAAATCCTTTATTATTTTCATAAACCAATTTTCTTTAAAAATTCATTTCTCGGGCTTGGGACCTCGGAATTCGATTCCGGTCATACGCCCAAGTCCCATATTTTCCTACGGACCCTCCGGGACCGTCACATCACGGGTCCGGGTCCGTTTACCAAAAATATTGACCAAAGTCAACTTTATTCATTTAATTATCATAAAATTCCATTTTCATCAAATTTCAACATAAGGACTTCCCGGCTACACATCCGGGCTGCGCACGCATATCGAGGTGAGATTAACGGAGGCTTTCGGGTCCTCGAAACTCAGATTTAGCTAAGATTACTTAGGAAGACCTTTTGGGTCATCACAGCATTGTAGCTCATCTCCGCAGATGCGGCCTTTCACCTCGCAGATGTGAGGCTGCATATTAGGACAGTGTTCCGCAAATGCGGAATCACTAAAGGATTTTGCACTTTTTTCTCAATTCCACTTCATTTGAATTCAACTCTCTTCATGGCATCATTTACCAGAAAATCTAGCAATACACACCATAAACAACCTCATATGATAATTAAAGGACGCAAAATCTAAAGAAAAGAGACTGAAATAAATAGTAAAATCACCACTCATCAACACCCCCAACTTAAATCTTTTGCTTGTCCTCAAGAAAATCAAAACCAACAATTCAATGAGGTTCTACCATTTAAAGCACAAGTAGTTTGCTATCATTTACAAATCACATTCTCCAATTAAGCACCATACTTATGGATTTGGTTGGTACTAATAATTAGGCTCAATCTTGTGAATATTAACCCAATAACTCCCTAATTTAGAAACAACTTCAAGAAATGCAAAGGAAATTCAAATTGATCAAGTGACAACAAAAAGCCTCAACAAGTGACTCAAAAGCACTAGTCTACTGCATATGCTCAATTAACTCTTTTCGGTATACATCAATGTCACCAATCCATCCTAATTCATGTGCCCTCACAAGATAGAAAGTCCCTAAACCACCATATTTACAATAACAACACAAGGGACAAAGACACTCACTCTCAACAAATAATTCAAGTGTTACAAAATATCACGCCATAAGCTTGCCTTTATTTTAATACCCCGCCTAGTCAAGAACATTTGGTTGGAGATACCATAAGGACTTTTTAAGCTTGTAATGTAGGTTTAGGGAAGGGCCGAATAAGCATTTGGGATATAAGTGACTACACCCTCATTGAACATTACTCACATTTGTCTTTCTTTTTGCGCTCTGCTTCTTTTTAAACCACATAGCCATTACTAACATTTAGTTACCGATATAGAACCAGCATAGAGTACCTCTCTAATTTTCTCAAGACTTCATTTTTTTTATAAATACTTATTTTCTTTTGGAGCTTGAGTATCGTCATATAAACAACTTTGAGGTATATGTTTCTAAGCTCAATGTACAACCTTACCAATTTCAAACTTGACACAACACCCCCAACTAAGGCTTTTAGCCTCATTCTCAATATTCAAGGAGGGATGGGTTCAAAATAGGGAATTATTTCACAAAAGGGTAAATATTTGTAATGAGGTGGCCAAAGAAAAGGTTAAAGGCTCAAATGAGGTAAACTAGTGATAATATTTATGCAATGGTAGGCTTGAAAGGCTAAAGAGACTTTTCCAAAGATCACAATGAATGCCTAAGGTCATCCATCCGACCAAACATAATTAACATTAGCATTGAAAGACCAACTGGGCAAGTTCTAGATGATAGAGTAAACACAACAATTATTTATAACAAAAACTAACACTCATGTCAAATGAACTAATCAAGATGGTTCTATTTCACTTCTTAATTAGAGCATTTTGAGCAATATCATGCCAACTAGTGGGTAAAGAGTCACCAAAGAGCCAAATCGTTATCACAAAAATTATTCTTCCCCACCCAACTTAGTTTTTCAATTTAAAACCAAAATTCGGAGGGGTATTCTTAATTCACACTTCACATACAAGAGACTAATTTTATTAGTACCAAACAATCCAAAAGTCTCCACATAATAAAACAAGACTAATTCTATTAAGAAAGTCGTCACGCCATCCATCATAGGGAAAAGTCACCCGGTTCAACACAAAAATATTCCTCGGGAAAGAACCGTAGCATAAAGAAAACCCAAGGAAATATTACTAAAAAAATAAAAATAATATAACTAAAACTACTAAAGAAGATAAAATAAACACTACAGACATAAAAATAAAATAACAAAAACTACTAAAGAGAATAAATTAACAAAAGCAACTAATATGTCACGACCCAAAATCTATGGGTTGTGATGGCGCCGGACATACTGTCAGGCAAGCCAATCCCTGAACTAGTTCAAACAACTTCCTGCTTAACACTTTGAAAATCATGTCTTTTTCTGCATTTATAATCAAATAATAATGCAAATGCTCGTAAAATAAATACGGCGGAAAATCCACTTAATGCAGTACAAGAAATATCAACACTTTCCCAGAACCCGGTGACACACGTACATGAGCAATTTCTAAGAATTTATACAATCATACAACTCTTGTCCGAGAATTTAAATTGGACAAAGGTAATAAATACAAAAGCGTAGGGACATAGAAGGAAGACTCTGCCAGTTGTGGAACACCACCGGAACAATGCAACCTGAGTAAGTCTCTGAATCAATCACTGCACTATGAGGGTACCTGTGCAACAAAATGCACAGAAAGTGTAGCATGAGTACATATACATATATGTACCCAGTGAGTATCCCGCCTAACCTCGAAGAAGTAGTGACAAGAGGTCGACTTGACACTCATTAAGGTCCAACAGTATGATACAACAATTACAAAACAATTAAAAGCAGAAGACATGTAAGACAGTGAGCAGAAATTATGTATAAAGCACAGAAATCGAAGTAAATACGTGAACAATAACAATGGCCACTTTCTTTCCCCCAAATATCCAATACCAGTCAATATCCATAAAACAATGCCAAATAATCATGCGCACACAGGAATAAGACAACCGGCCGGAGTCATAAGGAAAAATAGCTATGCACTGCCGGGGATCAACCAGCCCGTCCCAAAAGTGGATGCTTACCATAGTCATGAGGAAGAAATAGCTATGCACTGTCGGGGATCGACTGGCCCATCCCAAACGTGCATGCTTACCATAGTCATATCTACGCACTGTCGAGGATCGATCGGCCCGTCCCAAAAGTGTGTCTTTCAATGTAACCATATCATATCATAGTACAACTTCGTCCATGTACTGCCGAGGATCGAACGACCTGTACCAAAAGTGCATTCTTAATTATATCATCTCCGTGCACTGCTGGGGATCGACCGGCTCGTCCCAAAAGTGCACCTCTCAATCTGCCGTGGCGTACGGCCCACTCCCATGAGAGTGGGGGAAATCACACATCGCTCGCAGAATGTAAATTGCGAAGCGGTTACATGCACACACAATAACATATAAAACTTACTTTACATAACAAATTCCTTTCAATTCCACAATTTCCATAAAGTCTCAGAGAAAAGAAATATCACGCAAAAATCATGAGTTCATAGCATATACGTCATTTGCAAGAAAGAGTATAAGGCACGCTGTGGCCCTAAAATTTCACGACAATGGCACAATTCCTTTTTATATTACTTTCCGTACAATAATTTCTTTTCTATTATTTAAATTTCATAAGAACAAAAACTACACATATAATCAGAGCTCATAGCATATAATTCATTACGAGTGGAAAACAAAGCATGATGTGGGGCCTAGCTACCCGGACATAACAATCATAGCCGCTACGCACGGACTCTTGTCACTTGGTACGTACGTAGCCCCCACAAACAATTACACACAACACATAGAACACCTATGGAGACAATTCCCTCTTACAAGGTTAGAAAGGAGACTCACCTCGTGTCGAATCTACCCCTCGGACCACAATTGCGCCCGAAACTCAGAACTCTACACCCGAGGACTCGCAACTAGCCAAAAGGTGTACAATTAAATCAATGCATTCACAATGTGGAAAATTATCCTAGTTATTCAATAAAATTGCTATTTTTGAAAAATTCTCAAATTCCAACCCCGGTTCCGCATGTTCAAATTTCGAAAATTGACAAAGGGATCACTTACCCATAGCCTAAGGATCATTAATGTGTGATTTCTACTTGAATTCATGGCTTAAAATGGAAAATCACAAAACCCTCAAGAGCTCTAAAATTACTACCTAATTTCATGATTTTTGATAATTTAGTAGGGAATTTAACTAGGAATTGATGTTTGAAACTAGAAAAACCATGGAATTTACTTACCTCAATAACAGTGGTGGAAGGTTCCTTGAAGAGCTCTCTAAAGACTTGAGGAGGAAGATGAAAATGGAGGAAATAGGCTAAGTCTCGTATTTAATAAGACTGCCCAGTTATTCCTTCACTGCGATCGCGACAAGGGCCATGCGATCGCGAAGGCCAACTGGCCAGACCTCTGCGATTGCGGCAAAGGTCCTGCGATCGCGAAGAGCAATTGTGCCTGGCCCTGAATTGACACTATGCGATTGCGAGGATAGGGCTGTGATCGCGAAGGCATGGAGTCCAGCCTTCCACGATCGCGAAAACCAGGATGTGATCGCGAAGGCCAAGGGCCCAACCTTCCGCGATCGCGAAGAGGAAGCTGCGATCGCGAAGAACAATCAGCAGCCCAGCCAAATTCCTTCTCCGCAATCCACCTTCTGCGATCTCGAAGAAGGAAACTAGACAGCAAAAATCTGGTTTTTCCAACTTAGCTCCCCGGGGTCCAAAACTCACCCGAGCCCCTCGGGACCCTGTCCAAAAGCACCGGCAAGTGTGTATTCATGATACGGACTCGTTCGACTTTCAGAATGTGAGAAACAACAACGAAACTCAGAATTCAACCCCAAAACCAAATTGAATCAAGCTTAAGAACTTAAGATTCTAGAATTCATTTCAATGCGCCGAACCGGCCTATACTACTCGGAATGACTTCAAATTCTGCAGACAAGTCATAAATGACATAACAGAACTATTCCCGGTCTCAGAATTTCATTCGGACCTCGGTAACATAAAATCATGTTCCAAACCAAATTTCAAACTTAAGGAAATTCCTATTTCTATATCGGGCGCCGAAATGCTCCCGAGTTATCGAAAACCCATTCCAAGCATACGCTCAAGTCCGATCATCATATGGAGCTACTGACACTGTCGGAATTCGATTCTGAGGTCGTTTGCTCAAAATGTTGACCGAAGTCAAACTTGGCCAAATATGCCAACCTTAAGGAACCAAGTGTTCCTATACTGCTCAAAGCACTTCCAAATCCTGAACCACCAGCCCCCGCAAGTCATAACACAAGAAGCCTCTATGGGAAGACTTATATAGGGTAACAGGGTCCGATAACGCAAAACGAGCGGTCGGGTCGTTACATAATACTTAAGGAACAAAAATAACATAAACTACAAACTACTAAAGAAAATAAATAAAGAAAGAAAAATAAAATAGAATAACAAAAGTGACTAATTTGCAAATATATAACCAATACCAACTACGCTCGGCAAGAGCACACGATAAGAAATAATAAAACAAGGACGGCAAGGGCATACAATATCCATACCACAACATAAACCCGGCAAGGGAACAAGTTAAGCATCAATGTACAAAAAAAGTATACTCCCTAAAGCCACCCCCAACTAAAAACATTTCAGTGTCCTCACTGCACAATATCAAAATGAAATAAGAGTAGTTTGAGGGCCTCCATGAGGTCTGCATCAGGCTAGCAGACTGCGGGAGAAAGGCTAATCACTGCCGTGAAGAAATCTCGACCTCATCCTCATCAATATCATAGCATCATCACCAGCAATAGTCGACATGATGGAGTACTCCTCGCTATCATCGTTGTCCGCCACAAGTATCTTCTTGTTTGGCTGCCCCATTTGAAGATGGCCTTGATGCCTCTCCAAATCTTGGGCATAAACTTGCCCTTCTTCTTTATTCTCAGTTTCTCTTTTTGGATGTCCGCCTGAAGGTCTACATGTACCTTGGCCTTGTTTCTATAGGCTGCCTCAAGCCTGCCAACAGAAGCAGCCAACTTCTCGTGAGATTCTGCCTGCTTTTTATGGACCTCCATGTAGGTCTTCATTTCTTCCCAGGTACAATATTCAGGCATAGGCTAGGAGTGTGAGAACCACTAGGTAGTTGTGACACTAGGTCACGGATAGAGGAAAGCTGGGAATTCAGCATCCCAAATGGTCCCCCGGCCAGAGTGGCTTGGATGAGGACCCTTCACCTATAGTAATCTCCACTTTCCTCTTCTTTCCCTTTAGCACACTACATGCTCCTATCACTCTCAATGAGTGAAAGGGCTTGTCTGCCAGTATCAAATGATCTCCATCCCATTTCTCAACATGTGCACACTGGCACAACTCTATAATCAATGATGGAAATATCAATGGCGTGCCACCTTGAAGCACATACTACTTCAGCTCCCGAACAATTTAGTGACCGAAATTCACAGGAATGCCATCAAGGATGCAAGCAATTATCAAGACCCTGGTATATGGGACATCAGACATGTTCCCACAGGGAGACACTCTGCTCGCAATGATATACAACCACATTTTTGCTTCGGCAGTGAAATCACCATATTTGATGCCTTTTTTCTTTGTATCCCAAGTCACTCTATGACCTGGAGACATAGCTTTGCAACTAGCCAATCACCATTGTTGCATATATCTCTTTCTTGCACTGGCTCGAGCGGATGATTTTGGAGTCCATAGAATTTATCTCTTCAGCTCCGAATCTTATAGTTCTCCCCCTAATAATGATTTCATGGTTTTGGAAATGTGTACGCATTAAATTGGCATAAAAGTCCCTAACCCATTCCTCATTGGCTTCGCATGGAGTGGGGATGAAGCAGGTCGAGGCCGCTTGAAATTAGACGGCCATGGAATTCCAAGAGGAGCTCAGCCACTTTGTCATTGTCAATTCCCTACTCAAGTTTGAGCTTCTTCATGAGGAGATCATCATAATACCGGGCTTGGAACTAGGAAGAGAAGAATCTGTTAGCATCGCAGTTCAAGTCCTCAGCCACTTGTTCAATTTCGTGATCAAGCGAATCATTGTCGTTCATGTTCTGGTCCATTTTAAAAAATTAGAGTACCTAAAAAAAAATTAAAACAATGTTAGTCCGGTAGTAGAATCATGTTAAGAAATTCAAAACAATGCAATTAGGCCAAATAATCAAGTCGAACTGGCCCCTGAAGCTCCAGTTGCGAAGCTACTGGTTTTGGCAAAACTGACCAGTTTTTGCACCTGCGGAAATGCCATTGCAGGTGCAGGCTTGTGTCTGCTGCGCTTCTTATGCATCTACGGATATACCCAGTTGACCATACATCGCACCTGCGGAAAGGTCCTCGCAGGTGTTAGATCGCAGGTGCAGCCATTTTTGCGCTTCTGCGGTATTCTTCAGGGGTTTCACAAACCCAGAATTTTTGACTCTTTTGAACTCTCAAACAAGATTTTAGCACATAATTTATACTCAAGACTTCGAAATTAGTGCACCGCAGATGCGAATTATTCAATGCAGATGTGACGCTTGTGTTGAATTCCCTTCTCCGCATATGCGGACCAAATAGTCGTATAAGCGACTCCGCATGTGTGGATTCTAACTGCAGATGCAGTCCCAGTGCATTGTAGCTCATCTCCACAGATGCGGCCTTCCACCTTGCAGATGCGAGGCTGCATATGCGGACAGTGTTTCGCAAATGCGGAATCACTCAAGGATTTTGCACTTCTTGTATTCTTTTTGCCTAATTCCACTAGAAAGGGATAAGAGAGCGGTTTTTCCATTGCAATTAATATATTATGATATCTTGGTCCAATGAATGTGAGAGTTAGGTCTGGTGCTTTATATTTCATTATATTTATTGACGATTTCACGCGCTTCGGTATTGTCTATTTGATTTCTCACAAATCTGAAGCACTAGAATGCTTTAGGAAATATTTGAATGAAGTGGAGACTCAATTAGACAAAAGTATTAAGACCTTAAGAACCAATAGAGGACATGAATATCTATCTAATCAGTTTGAAGAATTGTGTAATGAAAAGGGCATCACTAGACAATTAACAATTCCTTACACTCTTCAACAAAATGGTGTAGCAGAAAGAAGGAATAGAACATTGTTGGATATGATAAGGTCCATGATGCCACATGCAAATTTACCTATCTCTTTTTGGGGAGATGCGTTATTGACTGCAGCATATATATTAACCAAAGTGCCTTCTAAATCAGTTTCTTCCACCCCTTATGAACTATGGACTAGTCATAAACCAAACTAAAATAATTTACGACCTTGGGGTTGTGCTGCGTATGTAAAAGATTCTTTTAGCAAGTTTGGAAAATTAGGTCCAAAAATGCAATAAATGTATCTTCATAAGATATTCAGAACACTCCAAAGGGTATGTTCTCATTGATGAATTAGAGGATTGAAGTTTTATTGAGATTTAATCACGAGATGTCACATTTTTTGGAAAATGATTTTCCAAGGAAGGGCGAGGTAAGGAACGAGGAGCCCCTTTATGGAATGTTGAACTTAGATAGTCAACAAGTGTCTTCAAACACAGTTGATAATAAAATTGATCAGGATCTTGTTCTTGATCCGAGTGGGGGTGGGAGTTCTCAATCCCAATATCCTTATATAACAACCTGACCGGTCGTTTTGAGCATTTACACTTCGCTCGGTGGTTTGAGAGCAAGAGTATCTTCGTATGGTGTATTATGACTTTTGTGAGTCGTCGGCATTAGTTTTCAAGTTATTCAGCATCGATTCGGAAGAATGAATATCATTGTTTAAGCTTTAAGTTGGAAGAGTTGACCAAGTTTGATTTTTTAGTAGTTGACCTTGGATCGGAATTTTGATGGCTCTGTTAGGTCTGGATGGTTATTTTAGGCTTGGGTGTATGCCCAGATTTACATTTAGATGTTCCAAGAATGAATCGACGCTGCGAAAGTTAGAAATTTGAAGGTTTGAAAAGTTCATAAGTTTGACCGTGAGTTGACTTTGCTGATATCGGATTCGTATTTTGGTTCCGGGAATTAAAATAGCTTCGTTATATAATTTGAAACTTGTGTTCAAAATTTGAGTTCATTCCGAGTTGATTTGATATGGTTCAACACGATTTTTGGAAGCTGAAAGTTCAAAAGTTTATTAAGTTTGATTTGAGGTACATTGCGGTTTTTATGTTGTTGATGTGATTTGAAGCTTTCAATAAGTTCGTATTGTGTTTTAAGACTTTTTGGTATGATTGAATGGGGGTCCCAAGGGGCTCGAGTGTGTTTTGGTTCATTGTTTGAGAAACTAGGTAAGTTAAGGATTTGGAGTTTGACCATTGTCAATATCGGGTCAAGATGACCTCTTTTGGTGTTTTGAGTACGCGAGCAGGTTCCTAGCGTGTTTTACAATTGGAACACATATATGGTTTGTGTTCGAGAAGTTCCGAATGAGTTTTGGGTGCTAAAATGAAAATTATTTTGTTGCTGGTTTTCTGGTGTAAAATAATTATGAAAATGTAATTTTTTTCATCCCTTAAATTTCCCGTCTTCATTTAAAAGTTCAAAATATCATATCTCCCTCATTTTAAGGCCAGATCAGATGATTCTAAAGCCTAACTTGACTAAAATTTCACAAGAAATCCATTGGAGGCATCAAAAGGGAGTTTCAAAATCATTTGGCACACGAAACAATGGAGAATAACTGGGTAAAGAAATATTTAAGATCGAGGATTCGTTCATTTGGTCATGTGTTGAGTTGGGGAGCTCGGATTTGGGCAATGTTTGAGGCGATTTTCACCATATGAATTGGGATAAGTGTTCTCTACTCGGTTTTGGTTATATTTCGTGAATCTATTTTTGTTTTTGGTAATTGGATTGTGATTTGTTTTAAACAAATTCACAGCATTATGCCTAGGGTTAATTTTCATAAATGTAAAGTAACGTACAACAATGGAGGGGGACATAAACCTTACCTCCCAAAAAAAGATTGTACACTTGGTCATCATAAACTGATAGTCAAGTGTACCTAAACAACTATGTAAAGTTAAACCTATATGAAGATTCCAATTGTCTATATAACTGTGATAGACAGTTGGATATACTAAAACATGGTTTAGTGTACCTAGGTCAACTATAAAAAAGAATACAAATGATCCTAAATATACTAAGCAGATAAGTGTGCTACATCTGAGATAGGTGAAACCTCTAGTGGAGGATAACAAAAAGTGTGAGACTTAAGGAAATGCTATCTTCAACTTATCTTCAACTTTGCTTTGACATTAAGATAAAAGAAATCCAAATTGAAGATTGGAATCAAAAGGACCCAATGAGCTAGGTCAATAAGCTGTTGTTGTCTATTGTTTCTGATAGAGGAGAGTGAGCAGTATGGTACATCTAATATACAGATGCTCTCTAGGCAGGCATGTGGAGGTAATGACATCTGACTGCTGGAGATGTTGTAGTCAGGAGTGGGTTGTTGTTGTTGAGAGCATGTGAACAAAGAGAGCATTAAAGCTAGGTTTGTGCCCCTAACAAAGTCCTGGTGATAGTCTGCAACTTATATCCAGAATTGAAGATGTTGTGGTGAACTTCTTGGTACTGGGATCTTTACTATGTATTTCTGGGGAGTGCATTGTTGAGCTAGATTGATGCTCTTGCTGGTGGTTTTGTGACTGCCAGTGTTCATTTTCTGACGGGTCCTGTGAGTTGTGCATGATTTTATTTGTGACAAGGTGACATTGGTTCTTTGGCATGCCCAAGAAAGTGGATGCACTCCCAAGAGATTGAACATCAGAGATGTTGATACCACACCTTGCAAGTGCATCAATAATCCGGATATGGCCATTATACCTTCAAAAGGAAACGAACAAGTTAGATAAAAACTTGCTCCCAAGTTCTTGTGTGTTTTTGGAGTTATGATGGGAAGGATTTAGTGTGATGTAGGAGTTTTGTGCATATAGAAAATGTAGGGTTACTATGCTTCTTTCTGAGAGTGGTATGGCCTCATGAAGGGTGTACCATGGTGTAGCTGATTGTGATTTGTGGTATTGGTATTGTGTGTGGTTTGGAGGGGGGTGGTTAGTGTAATGGAGAATTAATCAGAAGGTTCATGAGCATCTTCTGGGGTGTTGGACGCCTCCAGAAAAGTAAATAAGAACCTGGTGGATTCTTGAGAGTTGGTGTCTTCAGTGGCTAGAGTGTTGGTAGTATGAAATGATGCCACCCCGATGGTGGGGCTTGCAGCCTTAGTGCCCAGGTTCTTCTGTGTTCTGGGTCCCAAAAAGTGGTGAGAGGTCGTGTTGCTGTATCCAGATGCTGCTGGTAGTTTCTTATGTGTACTTGAGTAGTGAGTGAGATGTTCATGGGAGTGGTGAGCTTGCTTGTAAGTATGATGGAATGTGGGAGGTGTTGTGATAGGGAGATGCACTTTATGTGTATGTGGGTTAGTGTATGTCATCTTGCTTGAATGGACTTCTGTGAGTGTGATTGGGGTGTTATTGGTAGTGATTGGGAGATAGTGAATTCCAGTTGAAGTAGCAGGAAATGTCCATCTACATTTAGGGATATCCAATAGAATGAGAATTAAGGATGCTAATACCACACATTGTATTTCCACCAATGAGGTAGACATTTCTGCTATTCCTGCAAAAAAGAGAAAAGGGTTAGCTAAAAATTCATGTACTTTAATGATGGTTCTTCTATGGTGGTGATGACAGTGTACTAAAAGCTCTGATTTCCTTTGGACGGTTAGGTTAACTCCCAGATGTTTGTGGTGATCATCCATAGCCATTGGATGAAGAGAGGTTGGTGGTGATGCTTGATGGAATTTGTATGGTGGTTGTCTTCTTGTACCTGAAGGATGGGGTGCCTTTTTGGTCAAATATAATCTGGCCTTTAATATGGGAGGGGAGGTCCAGAATATTGTTGAAATGGGTAAGTTGTGGGATATCATGGCTAAGTTTGGACAAAGAGTCAGCAGGGCAATTTGCTTCCCTGAATGTGTGTGTGCATATGATTTCCTCACACTGTAGGCAGAGTTGTTGCAGTTGTTGGATTTGCATATGAATATTCCATAGAGGATTGGATGTGTTGTGGACCCAATGTACCAATAGAGCTGAGTCAACCTCTAGGTGGATCCTAGTGAAACCATTCTCAATACACCAGTTGACTCCAATGGTAGCAGCAGTGGTTTCTGCTAGGTTGTTGGTGCCAGTGCCTAGAGGTGATTCCACTTCCATCATAGTTCACTTTCACAAATTGAACCTCAGGTTTAGCCCATGTCACTTGAGTGATGGTGGTGACATGTTACATATTCTCAGCCAGGGTGTAGATGTCATTCCAGTTGGGAGGCCATTTGATCTCAGGATAGCTATTCACGAGAAAAAGAAGGATGTCTGAGTGAATAGCAAAAACCACCCTAGTGATAGATGAATTCATGTTGCCATATTTGGCTCCACACCTATTCTTGCAAATATTCGAGCAAATGATAAATAGAATGGTTTCAAGCAGGAGTTTATGGACTGCATTGTTGGCTTTCAGAAGCCACCATTTCATCAAAAGAAGTCCGAGAGGGAGATCATCAGTGTTCAGTCCAGCAATACCAGAAAATTACCTCAAAACTGTTCTTGCAAAATGCTCTTTACTGAATATATGGTCAATGGATTCCCCTTGAGGTCTGATACAACAACCACACCTAGTGAGAGTGGGCTGGCCAAATGAGACAACTCTATCATCAATCGGTAGTTTATTTCTAAGGGCTCTCCAATGCAGCAGGACTATTTGAATGGAATCTTGTTGTGCCAAATTTGGGAATTTGAGAAGAGATGTTGCTTGTTGGTTCTAATGACTTCCCAGGCTAATGCACAAGTAAAATTACATGTTGTGTGTGGTATTCATATAGGTTTATATGGTATGTGAGGATTGAGATGAATGGGAATAAGAAGGATCTGGCGGATCATGTGTGTAGGAGCTAAAGCATTCAACCTCTGAATATTCCACTGTCCTGCTTCCTAGAAATATGAGACTGGAACCTTTCCTGGTCTACCACCATCAGTTCTATGGTGTGCTAGAGGGCCTGTACCAATCCAGTTGTCCCACTAGAAGCTGACCTCCCCTGAATGTAACCTCTAATGAATATGATGTTCTGCCTATTTCTTATTGACCATGGGCTTTTTCCATGCTTGAGATTGCCCTGTGTCCCACCTTTTGGAGATGGGGTGTGACCTTTGACAGTATTTATCCAGAAGAAAGATGCTCCACACTGACTGTTTGGTTCTAAAATTCACCACTGTTTGAACTCCATAGCTTTGCACACATCTTGTATGGATCTTTTCCTAATGCCACCTTCCTTTAGGGGGTTGCCAATTTGACCATGAAGCGCAGTGATATTTATTTCTTTCCTTATCAATCCCCCAAAAAGAATTGGGCAGCCAGCTTTTTAATATGCTTCATGATTGTCTTGGGAGGAGAGACTGTTGTAAGAAGATGATGAGGAAGGGATTGAAGTACATGTTTGATTAGTGTAACTCTGCCCTCGTAAGAAAGTAACTTGCCCTGCCAACCTCTAATCTTGTTTACCACCTTATAAATTAAGCCATTGAAGTACATGATCCTCTTCCTGCCAATATAAAGGGGGCACCCAAGGTATGTAATAGGGGATTCTTTCCAAGTGAAGCCTATTATCTGTTTAATTATGCTCACTTTGTAGTGAAACACACAAGCTGGAACCATGAAATGGCTCTTCTTTTTGTTGATCTGCTGCCCATAGGTGGTTTCATAATCACTTAATATCTTCATGATTTTCAGAATCGAGGATCTTCATCTTGTAAGTCAAAATTTTAATATCATCTGCAAAGCTGAGATGGTTGACCTGGGGAACTCTCTTTTGCATGTAGAAACCATTGAAAAATTGATCATGGGTGAGGTTGTTGAGAATTCTTGACAGGAGTTCAGCACCAATAATGAAAAGGGCAGGGGATAGATGACCCCCCTGCTTCAAACCTCTGGTAGACTTAAAAAATCCATGTCTAGTAGCATTGACAATAACTGAATACCAATTGTTGGAAATTGTTATCCAAATAATGTCAATGATAATATCACAACACCCTATTCTTCTCAACTTAATGCAAGTGAAATCCCATGAGACTCTGTCATAAGATTTGGCCATATCAAGCTTGATCACAACATTGACACCAGTGTTTGGCTTTTTGATTCCCTGAACAATTTCTTGAGCAAGCATAATATTCTCATATATGCTCCTTCCTTTAACAAATCCAAATATATTAGGAGATATGATATTGGAAAGGATGGGCGCTAATCTGTTGCAAAAATATTGGAAATGACCTTGTTGATGAAGTTACTAAGGCTGATTGGTCTGAATTCTGTTAAGGAGTTTGGAAATTCAACGTTAGGCAGGAGAACCAAACAAGAATTTGTCATGTACTTTGGCATAACACTGCCTCTGAAGTAGTCTAGGACAACATTGAGAAGGTCCTGATTGATTATTTCCTAGCATGATTGGAAAAAATTTCCATTCATTCCATCTGGACCTGCTGCACGTTAGGGTTCATAGAGAAGACCACCTTTTTGAGTTCCTGTAAAGTAGGATCTTTGATGAGTTCAGCATTATCATCAAGGATGCTCATGCTGGGAATACAGTTGAGAAGGTCTTCTTTTATCATCCCCCCCCCCCCCCCCCCGTTTCAGGAAAGATCTCTTCAAAATATTCACAAGAAGCTTCACCAATAGCCTCATCCCCTTGTATCCAATCCCCTTCCACATTTTTGAGTTTATGAATGTACAACTTTCTTTTTCTTCCCCTGGTTAAGCTGTGAAAGTATCTGGAGTTGGAATCACCATCTTTGAACTAGTGAAGCTGCATTTTCTGCCTTAGAACAACTTCTTCAGTCTTCATATATTTAGTATATTGGGTTTGAATCTCATGAAGAGCAGCTCTATCAGAAGGATCATTGGTTGATAACCATTTCTCTTCAACTTCCAAAAACTTTTGTTCAAACTCCTTGGGTAATTAAAAAATGTCACCATATTGTTCTCTTGAACAGACACTCAGTGCCCTAGTGGTAGTTTTCAATTTCTAGTGGAAACTCCACATAGCATTGCCAACAATATGTGTGGACCAGACCTGGTGAGCCACGGGTTTCAATGACTCATTTTCAGTTAAACAATTGAGAAATTTGAAGTACTTCTGATTGTGTTCTTGCCTCACATGAAGTTCCAAAAGGAGGTGAGAGTGGTCAGAACCAGCAACTGCTAGATGGGTAATGGTGGTGGCAGGAAAGGATCTTAGCCAATTGTCATTAACCATACCTCTATCCAGTCTTTTCCAAACTATTGAACATGGGCCTCTACCATTTGACCATGTGTATCTTGGACCATAGAAAACAAGGTCAACAAGCCCACAATCTTCAATCATGTTGAGAAACTCAATGCTCTTTTTCATTTGATATGGGAGCCCACCAATCTTCTCTTCAACTGAGGCTATAACATTAAAATCACCAATGCCACACCAAGGAATAGAACAACTAGTAGATTTCAATCTCAAAGTTTTCCATAGAGGAATTCTCATAGAAGGTTTACACTTAGCATATATAACTGTGACCTGAAAGGGATCATCAGCTTCCACATGTCTGTGTTCAATGGTCATTTGTTGTTCATCATGGTCCAGCACAGTACCACTGAATTCCTGATCCCAAAAAACCCAAATCTTGTTATTAACATTGGCAGCTATTTATGTATAGAGAGTTGGAGTCTGAAGTAGTTGAGGTGATTGGGTTAAATTGCATTGGATTGAAGGAATGGTTCAAGGACATCAATGAAAGAGAGTTGGTGAAGTTTTTTCTAAAGTTTGAGCCTTTCAATAGCTCCAGAGGTTCTGATGCCTATTGCATTCCAAATGATTGTACTAATCATCAGGAAATGGGGAAGTATTTGGACTTTTGGGTGGTACTAGGGCTAGCAGCAGCCCTACTTCTGGTGATTCTTGGTGAAGGTCCCATTTGTCTTGGTGACAAACCTTGACTGGCTATCGTGTGGTCTTTGTCAGTATCTCCATTAATGGATCTAATGAGAAGAACACAATGTTGGTCTTCATTCAGGTCCACACTTCCATCTTCTAATTCATCTTCTGACAGGATTGGCCAGTACTCATCAAGATCCACTCCTGAAGAAGAGAATCTATTCAATTGTCTATCTCCAGGATCAGGGAAATAATGATAATCACTGGGTTGATCAGCTTCTTGTGGGAGCATTCTGTGTTGGGGATTCCTATTAGCATTGATTCTTGTTCTTCATTTGTATTGAAAAATTCATCCTTTTTATTCCTTGTCAACAAAGAGAGGTTGAATTCAGCATCATCAACACTTGCCTATTGTACCTCTATAACTGTATTTTCTATGTTGGTGACTGTTGAGTCTTTTTGAATTCTTAGGGCCTCATTTTTCCTCTGAATTGCTCTTCTTTTCTTTTGGCTAGGATTGTTCTTCTTTTTGATATTTGTGTGGCTGGTGTCTTGCACATGATATGTTCCTTTAATTTTTTTGATCAATTGTTGTTCAATGTCCTCTTCAGAACTCACAGGAATTGCAGTGTCATGAGCAGGATTAGCAATAGTGGTAGCAGGGGTAGCAGAGGTATGGTCAATCTTATGGTCAGTTATTTGTGCATCGTCACACTTATGAAAAATATAAGGAATCCCACCCCTATTTGAAACCCCGTCTCTATTATATATTGTTTCCTCCTGACATATCTCCTTTCCTCTAGTAACTTCAGCAGCAGAAACAATAGGGGGAGCAGCGGGAATGGGTTGATTCTGGGCACCAGAACCTGCACTCCTTTCCAGTGGAGCTGGAGGATTGATAGAAGCCATACTTGAGGTTTTGAGGGCATGTTGTTTATTTTCCTTTGGATATGATCGGATGTTGTTGATTGGTTGGTTGTTTAGCTATGTAAACATCCTATTGCTTCTTATTGTGAGCACCCCCCTTCGATTTTTTGTTTTTCTGTGTTTTCCATTCTTCCTATGAAGGGTTAGCCTCTAGTGTCTTTGGTTCTGTCCTGTTTTGTGCATTGTCTTTTGATTGAATGTTCTTTTGGGATTGCTGGCCTTCTGAGTTTTGGTTGTTGTTCTGAGTTTGCTGCATCTGTGAGTGGTGAAATTGAGTTGATCTACTGTTTTTTCCTGCTGTTTGTGCTTCACTGATCCTTTTCTTTTGCAGGTCTTCATTCTTGGATTTTGTAGGACATGCATGAGTAAGGTTCCCTAGCAATGTATAGTAGGAGCAATAATCAGGAATGCTTTCATACTGTATCTCTAGCCATTGACCATCCCCATTTTCATCTTGATTGTCATCATAGCCCAACCAAACATGGTGTGGTCTATCCTTTGTGAGGTCAAAATGCTTCTTAACCTTAGCTACACTTCCCCTTGTTTTTTGATATGATGCAAGGTCCAGAAATAATTCTTTGCCAACATGAGACAGTAGTGGGGTGAGGATCTGCATGCAGTAAGAATGCCATGGGAGTTCTGGGATGACAATCCACACTTGCACAATTGGAAAGCCTTCATTTGACTTAAAAAGAGGCGTCCATGCTTCTAGCTTCATCATTTGACCTTGAATGTATATGAATTGCTTGTTCCAGGTTGTGGCATGATCATATTCATTGTCCAAGTCAATGTAGACAGTCTTAGCAGTGCAATATTGACTCCTCCTTTAATCTCAGTGTGAGTGATGAAACTTCTTCTAGTGACTTCCATTCTAGGCATGGTATTGGAAAATTTCCCAACCACTGTGTATTTGCACCTGGTAGCTAAGTTGACCATGTAGTCTTCAGTTTTGAACACAACTGCAGGCATACCTTGTTTGGTGGTCAATTCAGGGGGGAGGGGGGGTTGAAAGACATTGGTGTTCTTTCTACTTCAAATCTTGATCTTATCTTTGTAGCATATGAATGGGTGAGTGTAGGTGGGGGTGGTTCAACATTGTTGGGGTTCTTTTTGGGCTGTTCTTTTGTTCCAGAAGGCTGGGGGTTTTCTTTGTTGGCATCTAGGTTGGATGAAGTAGTAACTATTGCTTGGGAGGTTTTGTTCTGTGGGGAGATCTTCTTGGCATGTTTGTCCAAGTTTGCTGAGATCTTAGGGTGGTTATTTGTAGAGGTTGGGACATGTTTTTTTACTGTTGTTGGCTAGGTTAGAACTTTGGCTTGCCAGTTTTTTGGCCCTGCAACTCAACAAGTGTCATCACACCTTTCATTTTAGGATCATGGGATTGCAGGGGGGATGTAGAGAGGGTATTTTGCACATTAGCTGCAGAGATTTCATTGTGGTTTTGCTCAATAGGGGCCACAAGTACAGTAGGGGCACATGGCTCAACCAACATGGCAGACTAAGTCGCAAAAAAGGTATGATCATAATTTTGGAGGAGGTGTAATTGACATTTTATTTGCCAATTACCTTCTATATCAAATTTTGGTATTTGGGAAACGTCAGGATCGATCACATTAGCTTCAGAATTCTCCTGGATATTTCGTCGAACACCTATGACAATTAAGTCTGCAAGGAGTGTTTTTTGGATTGTTGTGTCGAATGAAACATTGTTGAGGTAGTTTGATTCATAATTATCAATCTCCTGATCATAACAAAGAATTTGTCATTGGTCTTGGCCATTTTAGATTGCCTGAACACCATCGCTGGTCAACTGGTGCATTACTGGGTTCTTGAGCTGATCATGATGATCAAATGCCATGATGGATTCATCTGCAACTTTGTTTGCATGGTCCTTAGGTGTTGGAGATGAACTTCCAATAGCCAATTGATTGCAATCTGGGACAAAATTAGATTTGTCATTTTCTCGAACATCTGGAGTGGTCACGCTGCCAGGAATATTTCCAAAATTGGAGCTTGTGATTAACACCCATGTGAAATTGGAGGTGAAATTAGATCCTCCTCATCAAAAGGAGCAGATTGGTATCGAGTTTCCCAATTTGGACCCCTAGAACACTATCGACGACCATTTATGTTACGCAGGAAATTTGTAACTCATCGAACACCACGAATCCCATGGTGGAAATGCCTGAAATTTGGTAGAGAGGTGTTTCTGATGATGGAGAAGAGTTTCCACGGCTTTGAATTCTAAAATCTTGCCCAGAACTCGCTTGGGAAACTTTAGAGGCTCCCAAGCAATTTTTATGATCATTGATTCTTGCACCTTTTTGAAAATATGCCACTACTGGGTGCGCATTTGTAGGACGTATCTTTTGGTGGTGGTTCAGTGGTTTTTCACTGGTGGACGAAGGAGTTGTGGACATTTCGCCACTGGCGCGTTCCTGTAGCTTTGAGTCGCCTGTACGGAGAGGATTTTGAATGAAAATTGAGGGGGGTTTTCCAAAGTTTCATAGAGTGAATTTTTGAGTTTTGAACATCGATTCAGAGTAGGATTTAGGTGAAATTAGTATGGTTGTACTCGTTATTGAATGGGTTATCAGATTTTTTAAGTTTCATCTGGTTCCGAGGCGCGAGCCCGATTTTGATTTTTTGGTTGATTTAAGGATTTTATTAAAGATTCAACCTTTAGCGATTGGGCTTGTTCCCTTTGGCATTATTTGATGTATTTGAGTTGCTTTTAGATAGTTTCGAGTTGTTCGAAGGCCGGTACGCGCGGGATGTCTTTTTGGAGCATAGTTTAACTTGCTCAATATTGAATTTGGCTTGTTCGAGGTAAGTAACACTTCTAAACTTGGTGATGAGGGTATGAAATCCCAAATTATGTGTTATATATTTGGTGTAAGGGTGAGACACAATTTAGGTAATGGCCGTGTGGGCGTGCACCGTGTGAATTGTGACTCAGTTATTCATGTGGTACTGTGTAGTTACTTGATCTTATCTGTAACCATGAAATCTCTCTGTACTAGAGCTATTGAGCTGTGATCGATGTTAGAAAACCATGTCTAGGCTACATGCTTATCTTTTTGGGACCCAGTGAGGTCATATCTGGTGTTGAGCTATTTGCTTTCATTGAATTACATACTCAATCTTACACATTCACGTGCATATCATATCTCAGTCTGTGTTACCATTTATTGATGTATCACATCATTATTTTTGGGCTAAATTTTCATAACATTGAGACCCCGAGAGATTGGAGAGATTGAGGACTAAGTGAGGCCGAGGGCTTGATGGTGCGGGTGTTTATGGGATCGGGATGCACGCCGCAGCATGTATAATTAATTTATGCCATGATTTTCCTTTTATAGCGCTTGGACTGAATGAGCCCCTCCGGAGTCTGTGCACATGCTTAGTGAGTGAAGGTACCTACTAAGTGCGAGTGCCGAGTTCCAAGTCCAAGTTCCGAGTGATTGGGAAGACTGAGTGACTGTGAGGACTTGTCGACTGTGAGGGCTGAGTGATTATGAGAATTGAGTGATTGGGAGGACTGAGTGCATTGATGCATCGAGAGTATGATATAGTTTTATCACCACATGGTATTACAGTTGGCAAACATTGACATGTAGGCATAGAGATGTATTTTCCTCATGCCATTTGAAAATGAAACATTTACCTGTTGAAAGCGTTTAGAAAAAATTGTAGTTTTCAAACTTACTCATATTTTGGCGATTTCGGTAAAAGATTTGGTCTTCACTGATATACTTGAAAGGAATGTGAACTGTGAATGAGCTAAGCATATTATCTCTGAGTTACTTCTTTTATTACTTTCCTTATATTGTTATGAATTGTTGTTGGATATTGGTGTTGTTCTCCGACCTTTGTTCCAGCTAGACACTACTTTCAACCTAAGGTTAAGTTTGTTACTTATTAATTATATGGGGTCGGTTGTTGGATGTTGATGTGGCTGATGGGAGATGGATTTGAGATGTACATGAATTGTGGTTGTAGTTGCCTCTTGTTCATGGTAGCCTTAGATTTATAAAAAATATGTTTATGTACATTTCAAACGGATGATGTATTTATTTCATACCAGCTTTGTAAATTCTAATCTTAGAAGCTCGTGATTTGTACTACCAGCCATTGGGAAATGTATAAAGTTAAGTTAAGTTATTTCATAATATATTTTCGTACAAAATCTCATTGAATTGGATTGTTGTTAATTGGCTTACCTAGCAGGTTGGGTTAGGTGCCATCACGATTAGTTGGATTTTGGGTCGTGACAAGTTAGTATCAGAGCTCTAGGCTCATGGGTTCTACAAGTCATGGGCAAGTGTCTAGTAGAGTCTCTTGGATTGGTATGATGACATTCATACTTATCATCGAGAGGTTACAGGGCATTTAGGATATATTTCCCATTTTTCTTTCCTTATCGTATGACATTGATTCAGCTTGAAGCGTAAATCTTTGAATTCCTTCCACACATTTGTATGTGCACATGAGTGCTCGGTATAAATTGTGCATCGACGACTTGTGATTCCTTGGATGTGTTGCGAGATGTGATTTTTTTGTGCTGATGATGGGCCACTCTGGAGGACTTGAGGCGGGGTTTTGACTGTAGCTTGAGCATAGGGATTTCTAGTGTGAGCATGTGCTTTTGGACTTAGAAGTCCGGTAGTGTCCCTATTAGTGAAATTTGTGGCTCAATGAGTGATTGAGTGGCTATATAATGAGTATGATGTGGCTACGCGATGCGTTCGGATGGTTCGAAGGTGTTGAGAAGGGTTTGCTTGAGATGTAAAGGGACTATTGGGTATTTGATTTATATCTTAATGTGACATATATTCTCGAGCAATGAGTGTATTGAAGGATCTTTCATGTTGCATAATTGTGGAATGAATTAGGTTCTCGTGCCTTGTTGGTGTCACGCCCCGAACCTGGGCCTGAACATAACACGGCACTCAGTGCCTGACTACATGAGACCGAGCGAACCAACTGGCTGGCTGAATCAACATGTGATATCATAACATACTGAATGTGGAAGATAAACTAACACATGCTGATACACTGAAAGTTTAGATGATATAAATCAAAGTGCGGAAATACTAATACAATTTCTGAAACATATTTATAGCTAACACGGCTTAATATGAAAAGCCTACGACTCTGTTTAATTGTTACTCTAGTCTATGAAGCCTCTAATGAAGTACTAAAAACACTAATTGTCTGAAAATACTGAAGACTGTAAGGTAACGATAATGCCCCGAAAGAACTAGGGATAACCAAATAGCTGGTACGAGAATCCTAGCGCTCTGAATCATCAGCCTATAAATCATTACCCGCATCGTGAGATGCATGCCCCGAGCAAAAGGGACGTCAGTACATTTGAATTGCACTGGTATGTAAAGAAGCTGAAAGAAAGAATTATAAATGTTGAAACTGAAACTAAGCTAATAACTAAGAATTGATAATTGATAACTGAAATGATAATTTATAAATGAAATGATAACTAATAATTGATAACTGAACTGATAACTGATAACTAATACTTAAAATGGTAACTAATAATCGAACTGAAAGGAAGTAAGGATATGAATACTCCCTCTTCTAAATGATGAACAATTTGTTTATCTGAATAAGCTACGGCCTCGGGCCCAATATTTATGTGCACAAGCTACGGCCTCAGGCCCAAGTATCCGTATACATAAATACGGCCTCAGGACCAAAAATGCATAAAGCATAAACTACGGCCTCGGGCCCAAACATGCATAAAGCATAAACTACGCCCTCTAGCCCAAATATGCATAAAGCATAAACTACGGCCTCATGACCAAATACAGGTGTTCAACATTCAGGAATTTAAAATCAGGAATTGAGAATCATATTGCAATATATGATATTGAAATGCTGAATGACACTGAGTTACATAATACTGGAATATTGAATAGGACTAGACTGAGACATCTATTCTTGAACTGATTATGAACACTGAAACTTCAACTGTTTATGAAATGATGAGTAAGTTGTACTGAGACTCAGGGATATCAAACCCAAGTCTATATTGAATACGAACTGATCTCACAACGTTCAGAATGAAAGTCATGAACGAGTTACGAAGCTAGAGAATAGAAGTTCTGCAACTATTCAAGGAACTAGGCTTAACTATATTTCTGAGGCAATTAGTAACATCGTAAAAGAAACGTTTTGTAGGGAGAATCAATAACATTCCCAAACATATATAATTAGCCTCACATACCTTAACTTCCTGCTCTTGAGCATAATACAACATTCGCCAACCCTTTCAATTTTGATATATATCAATACAAGTTAAAGGGATTCCAAATTAGCTATGATACTCATATTTTGGTCATTTAGGTATTTTATCATATACTTGGTGAGAATAAAGCTTTATAGCCCTTATTAATGTGTTTCTACACCCAATAACCCATTCTCTTGCTCCTATTAAATTCTAAAGTCTCAATGGTTATAATCAACATCATTCTTCATCACCCATAAGGTAAGCAACACCCTTAATCAATAATAAACAACCCAAACCTATAACCGTTCATGCTTTTCTATCAAATCCATCAACACATAACTCATGAACTAGAGTCTACAATCATTAATCCAATGTTAGAATCAAGTAGAGGGTGAAGACATTACCTTTTTGAAGTTCAATCCCCTTGAATTCGAGTTCTAGGGTTCCTCTCTCAAAAATGATGTCCCAATCGAATATCTAATGATATGTAGGGTTTAACCATGTTAATTAGATGTTGGAAAATTAAAATTAACTTAGAATCACCATTAGAACTTACCTTGGGTGGTGGAGGGACCCTTATAGAGTTAGGTTTTTGAGAGCTTTCCTTTCTAGAGCAAGTTTTTATGTTTTGGGGCTGTGGGGGACGAAGTAGGGCTTCAAAAATGACTCCCCAAGTGCGCCCCCGCGAACCTGTAGGCCTGACCGCGCAAAATGGCAGGAACACTTCCACATGTGCGCGGTCGCGCTCGGGCCGCAGATATTGCACATTGTTATGTAAAACGGGCATAACCTTTTGCACAACGCTCCGTTTGGGCTCCACAATATATTGTTGGAAATCTATTTCAAAGGCCTACAGCTTCCATGCTTTGAGGTTTCCTAAATCCCTTACACATTTTTATTAAACGCTGATTGAAGATGGATCTTCTGCAAACTTAGTCGATTTTGTCAAATCTTATGCACCTCGCTTTCCATCTTGATTTTGAAACAACTAGTTTCCCCCACAATCATCCCGATAGGACTTCATATGTCCAAAATATAACCTTACTACTCCTTTAACTCATTCATACCTAATCCAAATATATGGGGTGTTACATTATCTCCCCCTTGGGATCATTCGTCCTCGAATGATTGTCCTGATTGTCTGCTAACTCCGGGCCTTAAACGGGTCTGGTGGAAACATGAACTTTCATAAACACTTGCATACTAAACTAAATGAATACATGACTACTGAACTGTTGAGATACTAAACTGAATGACTACTGCATTGACTAAATATTGGTCTGCCATGGATACATGAATACTAAACTAACATGGATATATGAATATTAAACTGGCACGAATATTTGAGTATTGAACTAACATCAATATCAGAGTACTAAGCTGGCATGAATGTCTAAGTATTGGACTGACATGCGTGGATGAGCATTGAACTTACATGAGTATCTGAGTATTGAACTGACATGAGTATCTGAGTAGTGAACTGACATGAGTATCTAAGTACTGAACTGATATGAATATCTGAGTACTGAACTGACATGAGTATCTGAGCAATGGAAATTTGAATGTTATAACATGACACGTGACTACTGGATGTACCACCACTAATTCTGGTGGCAATTCCAACTCATAATCTATTTGACCGATCCTTCGCAGATTCTATATGGCCCAACATAGCGAGGACTATGCTTCCCCTTCTTCCCAAATTTCATAACGCTTTTCATAGGCGAAACTATTAGGAATACCCAATCATCAACTTGAAACTCTAGGTCTCTATGCCACATGCTCGAATAGGACTTTTGGCGGCTCTGAATCGTCTTCAAACGCTCTTGAATAAACTTAACTTTCTCTATAGTCTGATAGACCAAATTCGGTCCCAACAACTCCTCTTCACCAACTTTGGACCAACCAATTGACGATCTACACCTTTGCCCATACATAGTCTCGCACGGTGTCATCTTGATACTGGAACGGTAGGTTTTATTATTAGCAAACTCAATAAGAAGTATGTGATCATCCCAATTGCTTTTAACATCAAGGACATATCCTCAACTGTCTAAATAATGCGCTATGCTTGCCCATCTTTCTGAAGATGGAAAACTTTTGCCTAATCATTCCTGAAAGAACTTCTAACATGATCTTCCCTCTTTAAGTCCATCTATGTCTGGAACACACAATGTTTCTTGGTAACTCAAAGTACCATCATCTCCCTCTTATTCAAAAGCCATCGTCTTATACTTGTGAATCGCCTCTTTCAACTGCAACACATAGGGATCATCAAATTGTTTCCCATTCTCTTCGGCTACTAAGGGGGAACAAGTCCTGTTCTAGACAATAACTCTGTCATCTTCGGAGTTGGCTGGTGAAATTCTTTGACCAGAGTTCTTTTATCTACCTCAATCATGAGTTATACTTCCCACACTTGATTATTTTCTTAAGAACTTCCTAAAAACACTTATAGTATTATTGTGAGCTAAGTCTATACTCCAATGATTAGAGTCTCATGCAATGGCACTACCATCGTGATACATAATTGGGCATGATTTTATAGTTCTCTTTTTTTTTCTTTTATATATATATATATATATATATATATATATATATATATCCCATGCTAACTATGCGGGTTTCAAATCTCCAACTGGACTTACTGCTGATTTTCATATCTCCCCCTTAGACCAAAGGTCTTATACTTGCGGATCCTTCTCTCTTTGTTGGGATCCAAATAACTTTCCTTATATTTAGAAATTCTTTGCAATTTATGTCAATGGAGACTCACCTTCCGACTTACTTCTGAGCAATCATTCTTACTAGGAAAAGCCTTTATTCACTAAATGGAAAGCTAATGTATTCATAACTATCATACACAATCTTAAAAATTGAACTCTGCTCACACTGTCAGTCTTGGAGAAACCACATTTCAATAAATCCTAAAGGCTATTCTTCTATAGTTTGCTCTCTCACTGCTAGCTGAATTTTCTTTTTCCGCTGCCACCGTACTTTGGGTTTAACTTACACTTTTTGAGTTCTAACATGTGTTCGGTGTTTCAAACTGTTACCCACTCACTATTGTTAACTTTACCAAGTGAATCAAATTTTACCTCTACTAGCTCTGTTGAAAGTGTTAATTCACCGTATATACTCAAACATACTAACTATTCTTTTACTAACTACCTGCTAGCGTCATGTGTTCATGTTTTGCTTTGAATAACTAAAGTGAAACATAAGATTCTTTCTAACTTCCCTCGCCATCCGACCCTGTTCTACGGTCGCATACTTATCTCCCTTTTTTTTAACTATGTACATGGATCACACTTAGAGAAAGTTCATCTGTGTTAAACTAAGTTGGAATATCTAACCCCAAATTTTCTATACACTTCAAAATCATTTCCGACTATAAACAGCTAGAGTAAAGACTTAGTCACATAATCTAAGGGGGGATTGTCTTATCTTTTATCTCGCAGTAATAGCGGCTTCTTACAGTAGTTCACTAATGTGGTACTTTCTAATTCTGATTTGAATAAATCTAAACAACTTAAAATCTTTCCCTAAAATTCAATACCGGATGCTCTTGGTTCTCATTTTGTACATCATGTCTTCTTAGTCATATACATGAGTTGTACGAGATCACATCTTTGGTAATAACAAATGTTTCTAACTCCTAGGTATTTTACCCTTAGGCTCTTTTCTGTTCAAAACTATATTGACCAATGTTAGGGTCTAACATTTGAACTATCATCATCCCACACGTGGCTCCATTTCCAAGAATTAAAAGAAATTGTTCTCGGAGGTAAAACACATACGATTACCATACACATACTTATTCCTCAGAGTAAACTGTCATCTGATAAATCACTTACTGCACCATCCGGTGATTCTTGGTCTTAATTTAGACCTAAAATATGCGAAGATTTTTCTATAACCACGGTTACTTACATTTTCTTTTAACACCCATAGGAATCACTATATACTCACCAGTCACCAGAATTTTGATACACTGAAAATTGGAGATCTGGTAACTGAAGAACTGTTAATTGGCATATTGAATAACCATAAACTTGATAACTGAGAGACTATATAACTAATAACTGAGGTAAACTGATAACCATAAAATGTAATAACTGCTTTCGTACTTTCTAGTAAGGTTATGCTCTACTATGTACTATTATCCATTGCATCTCACTTCCAATATCCTCTCAAGTCTCATATGTTACTAATATGTACTCTATAACTATACCCCAATGGGAAATCGTCCTCACTAGAACCTTGAATTTTTCTTGCATGTCGCTTGGGCATTAGATACGTATGGAATTCGATAGGAACATAAGATTAACTATTTCTCTAAGCTTCATGGCACGATCTAGAGTAGAAAGAAGTGAGACCATCCTAAATGTCTTGGTAGTTAACCGTTTATATGAGTGGTCGGCACACACATATATAGGAAACTCCACTGGACACGTCTTCATATACTCCCTAAGACTCTTGAACCAGGCTCTGATACCAAGCTTTGTCATGCCCCGAACCTAGGCCTGGACGTAACACGGAACTCGGTGCCTGACTACATGTGATCGAGCGAACCAACTAGCTGGCTGAATCAACATGTGATATCATAACCTACTGAATGCGGAAGATAAACTAACACATGCTGATATACTGAAAGTTTAGATGATATAAATCAAAGTGCGTAAATACTAATACAATTCTGAAATATATTTATAGCTAACATAGCTTAATATGAAAAGCTTGCGACTCTGTCTAACTGTTACTCTAGTCTATGAAGCCTCTAATGAAGTACTGAAAACACTGATTGTCTGAAAATACTGAAGACTGTAAGGTAAAGATAAAAGAACTAGGGATAACCAAATAGCTGGTACGAGAATCCTAACGCTCTGAATCATCAACCTGTAAATCATTACCTGCATCGTGATACAGAAAGACGTCAATACATTTGAATTGCACTGGTATGTAAAGCACCAGAAAGAAAGAATTATAAATGTTGAAACTGAAACTAAGTTGATAACTGAGAATTGATAATTGATAACTGAAATGCTAATTGATAAATGAAATGATAACTAATAACTAATAACGGAACTGATAATTGATACCTGAAATGGTAATTAATAATCGAACTAAAAAGAAGTAAGGATATGAATACTCCCTCTTCTGAATGATGAACAACCTGTTTATCTGAATAAGCTACGGCCTCGGGCCCAATATATATGTGCACAAGCTACGGCCTCAGGCCCAAGTATACGTATACATAACTACAACCTCAGGCCCAAACATGCATAAAGAATAAACTACGGTCTCAGGCCCAAACATGCATAAATCATAAACTACGGCCTCAAGCCCAAATACAGGTGTTCAACATCCAGGAATTTAAAATCAGGAACTGAGAATCATATTGCAATAAATGATACTGAAATGCTTAATGACATTGATTTACACAATATTGAATAGGACTAGACTGAGACATGTATTCTTGAACTGATTATGAACACTGAAACTTCAACTGCTTATGAAAGGCTGAGTAAGTTGTACTGATACTCAAGGATATCAAACCCAATTCTATATTGAATACGAACTGAGCTCACAACGTTCAGAATGAAAGTCATGAACGAGTTACGAAGCTAGAGAATAGAAGTTCTGCAACTATTCAAGGAACTAGGCTTAACTATATTTTGGAGGCAATTAGTAACGTCGTAAAAGAAATGTTTTGTAGGTAGAATCAATAACATTACCAAACATAGAGAGTTAGCCTCACATACCTTAACTTCCTGCTCTTGAGCATAATACAACAGTCGCCAACCCTTTCAACTTTAATCTATATCAATACAAGTCAAAAGGAATCCAAATTAGCTATGATACTCATATTTTGGTCATTTAGGCCTTTTATCAAATACTTGGTGAGAATAAAGCTTTATAGCCCTTATTAATGGTGTTTCTACACCTAATAACCCATTCTCTTGCTCCTAAATAAATTCTAAAGTCTCAATAGTTATAATCAACATCATTGTTCATCACCCATAGGGTAAGCAACACCTTTAACAAATAATCAACAATCAACAACCCAAACCTATAATCGTTCATGCGTTTATATCAAACCCATCAACACACAACTCATGAACTAGAGTCTACAATCATTAATCCAATGTTAGAATCAATTAGACAGTGAAGACATTACCTTTTTGAAGTTCAATCCCCTTGAATTCGAGTTCTAGGGTTCCTTCTCTCAACAATGATGTCCCAATCGAATATCTAATGATATGGATGGTTTACCCATGTTAATAAGATGTTGGGAAATTAAAATTAACTTTGAATCACCATTAGAACTTACCTTGGGTTGTCCTCAAACTTAGGAAGATTAAGTGATTGCGTAATAGTTGTGGTTGTGAAAGGGTATAAAGAGATATCAGTTTGAGGCTAAGTAGGTGGGTATAATCTGCGAGGTAATCTATGGATGTGTGATTTATATGAAGTTAGGTGGAGGCTTTCTTTT
Organism: Nicotiana undulata; assembly: GCA_005239495.1. NCBI lineage: Eukaryota > Viridiplantae > Streptophyta > Magnoliopsida > Solanales > Solanaceae > Nicotiana > Nicotiana undulata. The sequence goes on along the minus strand of ML298375.1, from coordinate 81,047 downwards.
CTACCTGTGGGTTATATTTGTGCGATTTGAGTTTGGAGCGGTTGTTATAGTTGACCTGACCGTCACGAGGATGAATGGGAGCTTAGCAGACGATTTGAGGTATTATATGGTTTGTGTTACATGATATTATGAAGGATTTAGTTGAATTTCAGTGCGGGATTATGGCAGTAATAGAGTATGGGTATTGTGAGCTATCGATAGTTTTGTTCTATGGATTTGAGCCAAGTAGGGGAGTCTGTTTTTGACGATTTGATTGCATGATTATGTGTTGTATTGGTTTTGGTTTGAGGCATACGTGTGAATCAAATATAACTTGCAGAGGTTGAGATCAAGGATGACTCGAGTAAAGGAATTTCTGGATACGGGTTATGTTACACTTTATGGGTATATGGGAATCAAGGATGATTAAGTTGTTATTGTTGAAGGAATTAGTGTGCGTGGAGTAGGAATTGATCGGTTGCTTAAAGGTGTGGATTATTCCCTTGGGTGTTGTAGTGCTAATGGGGCATAGTTTGTTCGCCTGATTGGTCGATGCAATTGAGATTTGAGCATATTGGACAACTCTCGAGAAGGTTCTGATAGATTCAAGATTTATATGTAGCAACTGAGAATTTTGCAGATTTGTATATGGCTAGAATCTGAGAGTTAATTTGGATGGTGTCAAGACTCGCGGTATTTCTATATTATTATGGAGTATACATTTCAATATCAGGAAGGTAAAGAAAATGACTTTAGACTCATAGAAGGTCTCTTCAGAGTGGGTGTCTTGGTTGTGGTAATTTTGGGGTACTTAAGAGGGAATTCAGCGGCTTTTGGGCCTTAGGGAGGTGTGGTATTATGCTAGGATTTGTGGGTTAAATTTTGGTTAAGGATCGTGGTGTTGTGGCGAGGAGGAGTATTAACTCGAAGGAAATTCAAAAGAAACTCGGAGAATTAAGACAACCTGATAGTAGGTTGGATCGGCACAATAATGGATATGATTTGTTCTTTGGGTACTTATGAGGCGACGAGTTTCCACAGGTGTTTTGTGGCACCACTCTTGGATTTAGCGACATGCGTGGTTTGGTTGAGTTAGAGAGATTCAGTTTTATGGTTTGCTTGTGTGCAAATGGGTTTCGGTGTGTTCTTGATGATTTCTACCACGGTTTGAGATGGATATTTCCTACCGGTATGAGGAGCACGTTGAGTATAGTGATTTTCTACTAGATTATCAAAAAGAAGGTTTTCGACCGATTGAGTATGTATTCTGCTGGCAACTTAGAGTGGATTATGAGATACTCGTACATTTCATATGATGGCATGATAGATGAGCTATGGTTTGAGATTGTAATATGTAGGTGCAAGCATACGATTTAGTTGCGAAAGAGAGATCAAGATTGTATTGAGAGGTTGTTTTGAGTGCGGGGATTTTAGCCACGTGCGGAGGTTCTGCCCCAAGCTTCAGGGCAAGGCAGTGCAGCAGGGTCCTCAGCCTATGATTATAACACCAGCCTTCCGACCGCCTAGAGGCGGAGGGCAGGCAGGTAGGGGCCATCCTAGAGGTAGAGGTCAGACATGTGGAGGTCAGCCAGTTGGCGCTTCAGCTAGGTTCTATGCTTTTCTAGCCAGACCAGATGTAGTTGCCTCAGATATCGTGATCACATATATTATTTATGTTTGCGGTAGGGATGCTTCAGTATTATTTGATCCAGGGTCTACCTATTCATATGTTTCATATCTGCTTGCTCATTTCCTGGATGTTCCTCGTAAGTCCTTGGGCACTCCAGTTTATTTGTCCACTCCTATGAGCAAGTTGTGGATCGGATTTTTCGGTCCTTTGTGGTCACATTATGTGGTTATGAGACTAGAGAGGATCTTCTGTTGCTCGATGTGACCGACTTTGAGTTTATCCTTGGCATGGACTGGTTATCTCCATATCACGCCATCCTTTATTGTCATGCCAAGACTATTACCTTCGCGATGCCAGAGTTTCCTATATTGGAGTGGAAGGGTTTGTCTGTTAGCACACCTAGTCGGATCATCTCTTTTATGAAGGCTTTCCATATGGTCGAGATGGGTTATTCGTCTTACCTAGCTTATGTTCGGGATACTACCTTAGAGACTATGGAAATTGATTCAGTACCAGTAGTCCGAGAATTCTTCGATGTGTTTACTTCTGATCTTCCAAGCATGCCACCAGATCATTATATTGATTTCTGCTTTGATTTGGCTCCAGGTACCCAGCCTATATCTATCCCACTGTACCGTATGGCTCCGAAAGAGTTGAAGGAGTTGAAGGAACAACTTGAGGAGGTTCCTAGCAAAGGGGTTCGCCAGGACGAGTGTATCACCTTGGGGTTCACCAGTGTTATTTGTGAAGAAGAAAGATGGGATATGCGGATGTGCATTGATTACCGCCAATTGAACAAGGTTACCACTAAGAACAAGTACACGTTGCCGCAAATTGATGTTTTGTTTGACCAGTTGCAGGGTGCCAAGGTGTTCTCTAAGATCGAGTTGTGATCAGGGTACCATCAGTTGAAGATTTGGGATTCGAATGTTTTGAAGACTGCTTTTCGGACTATATATGGCCGCTATGAGTTTCTAGTGATGTCCTTCGGTCTGACAAACTCTCCAACGGTGTTTATGGATTTGATGAACAAGGTGTTCTGGCCATGTATTGATTCATTTGTCATTGTCTTTATTGATGACATTTTGGTCTACTCGCGTAACATGGAGAAGCACGAGCAGCATTTGAGAGTGGTGCTTCAGACCTTGCGGGAATAGAAGTTATATGCTAAGCTCTCCAAGTGTTAGTTTTGGTAAGATTCTATAGCATTCTTGGGGCATACTGTATCAGGTGAGGGTATTAAGGTGGATCCCAAGAAGATTGAGGAGGGTTCAGAGTTGGCCTCGTCCTACTACGATGACTAAGATCAGGAGCTTCTTGGGGTTAGTAGGTTATTATCGCCAGTTTGTGGAGGGCTTCTCATATATTGCAACACCTTTGACTAGATTGACCAAGTAGGGTGCTCCGTTCGTTGGTCCGATGATTGTGAGGCGAGCTTCTAGAAGCTCAAGACAACTTTGACTACAACACCGGTTCTAGTGTTGCCTTCAAGTTCCAGGATGTATACTATGTATTGCGACGCTTCACGCATTGGTTTGGGTAGTGTATTGATGTAGGAGGGGCGAGTCATTGCATATTCTTCACGTCAGTTGAAGCCCCACGAGAAGAATTACCCTATACACGATGTGGAAATGGTCGCGATTGTTCATGCTCTTAAGATCTGGAGGCATTATCTTTATGGGGTGTCTTGTGAGGTTTACACTGATCATCGTAGCTTGCAACATTTGTTCAAGCAGAGGGATCTCAATTTGAGGCAGTGTAGGTGGCTTGAGTTATTACAGGATTATGATATTACCATCCTTTATCATCCGAGCAAGGTGAATGTAGTTGCGGATGCCTTGGGCAGAAAGGAGAGTATGGGTAGTTTGGCATTCATTTCAACAGAGGAGAGGACATTAGTTTTGGATATTCAGTCCTTAGCTAACAGACTTGTGAGGTTGAATATTTTAAATCCTAGCCGAGTTCTTGCATTCGTCGTCGCTATTTTAGAGCCTAGTCGAGTTCTTGCATGCGTCGTCGCCCAGCTTTTACTATTTGAGAAGATCAAGGCTTGTCAGTTTGATGATCCACACTTGTTGGTTCTTAGAGAGACGGTACTACAGGGTGGTGCCAAGGAGGTTACTATCGGTAAGGATGGTGTTCTGCCACTCTAGGGTCGTCTATGTGTCCTTAATATTGATTGATTGAGGGAAAGGATTCTAGAGGTGGAACATAGTTCTCGGTATTCGATTCATCCAGGTGATACAAAGATGTATCGTGACCTGAGGCAACATTATTGGTGGCGACGAATTAATAAAGACATCGTTGAGTATGTAGCTAGATGCCTAAATTTCCAACGGGTTAAGTATGAGCACCAGAGGCCAGGTGGCCTACACTAGCACATGACTATACCTGAGTGGAAGTGGGAACGCATTACGATGGACTTTGTAGTTGGGTTGCTGCGGACCTTGCAGAAATTTGATGCAGTTTGGGTCTTCGTTGATAGGTTGACCAAGTCGGCACATTCATTACGGTGGTGACTACGTAAACTTCAGAGAGGACAACCCAGATTTATATTCAGGAGATAGTTTTGTTGCATGGTGTGCCTCTTTCTATCATATCAGATAGAGGCCCTCAATTTACATCGTATTTCTGGAGAGCAGTACAGAGTGAGTTGGGGACCCTTATAGATCTCAGCACACCATTTCATCCACAGACCGACGGGCAGTCAGAGTGGATAGTTCAGATCTTGGAGGACATGCTCAGAGCACGTGTGATTGACTTTGGAGGGCAGTGGGATAGATTCCTTCCCTTGGCCGAGTTTTCTTACAACAATAGTTATCAGTCAAACATCGAGATGGCTACATATGAGGCTTTATATGGTCAACGATGTCGTTCTCCCATTGGCTGGTTTGAGCCCAGCGAGGCTTTATATGTTGAGACGAGTTGGAGAGTCTGCTTATAAGCTTGCTTTGCCTCCCATTCTATGGGGAGTTCATCTGATTTTCCACGTGTCTATGCTCTGGAGGTATCATGCAGACTTGTTACATGTGTTAAACTTCAACGTGATTCAGTTAGATGAGAGCCTGGGCTGTGAGGAGCAGCCAGTTGCCATTGTTGATAGACAGGTTTTCTAGTTGAGATACAAGAGGATTTTTGTGGTAAAGAATCAGTAGAGGGGCCAACCAGTCAAAGAGGAAGCTTAGGAGTCCAAGGAGGACATGCAGAGTGTATATCCACACTTATTCAGCACTCCAGGTATGATTCTAGACCCGTTCGAGGACAAATGTTTGTTTAAGCGGTGGAGAATGTAACGACCCGACTGGTCATTTTTCTTTCTAGAATCACGTTCCCCTAAATAAGATTCCTCGTACGTGCTTTTACTATTTATGACATGCGGGGATGGTAAGTTTGGGATTTGGAATGGTTCGGGTTGAAATCAGAACACTTGGTTCCTTAAGGTTGGCTAAAAAGTCTAAGTTTGACTTCGGTCAATGTTTTAAGTAAACGACCTTGAATCGGGATTTTACGGTTTCAATAGGTTTGTATGTTGATTTTGGACTTGGGCGTATGTTCGGATCGGGTTTTGGATGACTCGGGAGCGTTTCAGTGCCTAATAATAAAAGTTGGTTCTTTGAAGGTTTTAAAGTTCTTTAAATTTAGTTTGAAGTAGGATTTGGTGTTATCGAGGTCCAATTGGGATTTCGAGATTGGGAATAGCTTTGTAATGTCGTTTATGACATGCACGAAAAATTTGGTGTCATTCCGAGTAGCCTAAGTATGATTCGGCATGTTCGGAGCGATTCGAAACTTAAAGTTAAAAACTTGATTCAATTTTGTTTTGGGGTGTGATTCTTGGTTTCGTTGTTGTTTTACGCATTCCTAAAGTTCAAGAAGGTCGGTGTTATGTTTATAGACTTGTTGGTGTAGTTGGACGGGGTTCGGAGGGGCTCGGGTCTATTTCGGACTGCCCGGATTTAAGTTGAAAACACCAGATTTTCTGTTCTGGTTTCCTTCTTCGCGAACGCGGAAAGAACCTTGCGTTCGTGATGAGGATTTGGGGATTGGGGGCTTTTTCCCTTCTCGTTCGCATATGCAGGGTTGCATTTGCGGAGGCCTGGACCCTTTGGCCTTCGCGTTCATTTTGGGCAGGCCGCGTTCCTGTAGAAGCCTGGGCTTGGGCCTGGGCAACCTAGTTGCCTTACACGTTCGCATCTTGGGCCTCGCGTTCCCGAGGAGCAGGTGGCCCAGTGCACCGCATTTACATGGGTCCTCTCTCGTTCGCGTAGAACCTTTTCTTGGGCTCCTCAGTTTAGCTTTCGTGATCGTGAGAGCATGGACGTTATCGCGTATAAGGACCACTCGGAAGAAACATCTTTTAATAACGGGATTTAGGCTATTTTGTCTCATTTTCTTTCATCTCTTGGGCGATTTTAGAGCTCTTGGAGAAACGCTTTCACCAAGCTTTTGATAGTTCCAGAATATTATGGAAGTGGCTCTATTAATCGCAATTGGTTGATGATGGTTGTCTATGTTCTCTACTACCACAGGGTTGTTGTGGTTCCTTCTCAAAGATGGTACTAGGATTACTGCAATTTTTGCCACAGTTGGATCTTGTGGGTTCTTATGTGCATGGAGAATTTGTACATTGCATTTGGACAGCTGAATATGTACTTCTTGCTCAACATTTCCTGGAAGAGTAGTATTTTTACCTCGTTGAGGCTTGAAAATTCTATACTCATTTCCATACCTTGTGGAGGGAGTTCTTCTTCTACCCCTACTGGATTCTGCTCTGGTTCTTGAACATTGTGTTGGGGATTGGGTTCCATGGGTGTTGGAGTGTTGATTATGTTCGGTACTTGATCCTGGTTTGCATGCAACCCGTATGGCATGAATATTGGGTTTATTTGGGTGATTTCTGATAACTAGGGATTTTCACCTACTATTTACTCTCTTTTGCTTAGGTTTTGGGGCAAAAATACACTAAGGTACTCCCAAAAACTAATGCAAGTTGCTTATTTTCAGGTTTTGGATCAAATTGAGGCAAAGAGGCCAAAATTAAGTTAAACAGGAGCCAAACTTGCACAGCCCTGGGACTCAGCAAAAGCGCTGACAGTGTTATTTTTGCGCTGCAGCGGAAGACTTTCCGTTGGGGTGGAATTATAAGGGAGGCTGCAGATTGAGGTTCAGAGAGATGTATTTTGGCCCTTGTGGAACCGCTGACAGCGCTATTATTGCACAGCCGCGAAACTTAAAGCGCGGCCGCGATGGGAAATCCGCTGAGAGCGGAATATCAAGTTCAGAGAGTTGCCAAAAGTGGTCCTTCACAAGAGCGTGGTCAGCGATAAAATTCTGCTCCCACGCTATCCATTTCCGGTGGGCCACTCAAGATTTCGCTGAGAGCGGAATAAGGTTCAGAGAGGATGCGAGTTGAAGAATAGCGGCCCGCAGTTATAATTTCGCGGCCGCGAAAGCTGTTCCGCTGGGGCGCTTAGTTTTTCGCTGATAGCGGAACCTCCGTAGGGGCAATTTTGTCTAGTATTTTAAGTTGTGTATAAATACTTCTTTTTCTCATTTTTAGGGTATCGGATATTTTAGGGAGCTCGTGGATAGCAGCCTTTAACCTTTTTGAGTAACTTTAGCATAGATTCTACTCTTAATCTTAGATTTTATCTTTGTATTCAACATCTATGGTTTTAATTTCATCTTCTATTTTGATTTCTTCCATGAATACGAGTAGCTAGAACCATTAGCTAGGGTTGTGACCCAACCCTAGTGTGGGTATCTAATGGGTCTTCAATTTTAGGGTCTACTTGTTATTGGGTCTATGATATTTAGTCTATTTCATGCTTAATCTATTGAATTAGTGGTTGCAAACATTGATTCATGCCTTTTTGACTAGGGTTGTTCTTGAGAAAGATGACTCAAGTCTAGGTAAAATAGGCTAACAAGGAATTGGGGTGAATTCAAGAGATTGATAGACCCAATTAAAGGATAGAATCTAGAGATAATAATACCCGACTTGAGCCAATTTCACATGCTATGTTGAAACACCCTATTAGGCTTGAGGAAGCCAATTCGGGCAAAGTCACCCAAACTACCAGAGGTATAGGGTGACTAATTGAGTGTGAGGTTATATCACGAGCCCATAACCAATAAGTTTATCCTAGATTTTAGATCCCGTTAGGTACTCGCCTAGGTGTAAGTTGCATCCCTAGTGCCCTTTACAACTTGCTAAAACCTTCACAAAAATATTGTAGCTAGCTTGATAGTAGAAATATTTAGTATTAAAACTAGTATAGAATCAAAACTACTCATATTTAGAAGAGTAACTAAGAACAATACACACTCCTAAATTGGATAGAAACTCAACTTTAATCATCTAACTCCCTGTGGATTTCGATCCCGGTCCTATCGGGTAAAACCTACATCAACCTTGCCTTGCTATTCTATAGTGGTATAGTTGGGAGCTCGATCAATTTCCTCTGGTGAGAAGAAGGGAAGGTTCGGAGGAATAATCAGAGGAATTTGTGTGTTGGGAGCTTGGGGGAGGTTCCAGTGGTTCAACATTGCTTGGATAGAGTGTGGTTCATGTTTCGAGCTAGAGGATAGAGTATGTTGTTGATCCACGTTTGGTTGGTATAATTGTTCATGGCTAAGTGCATTCCCTCTGAGATTAGTAGGGCTAGGTAACAAGAGTTTTGGATGATTATCACCATTTCCTAGCCATTGATCTGAATGTTGAACGTTATTTCATGGCCTATCAAACCTACTTCTAGCTAGGAGGTTGGTTGGTAGTTCTTTGGTAGAGGAGGTGAGGTGAAGATGAGTGGTTGATTTGATAATTGGGGGGAAGAGGAGGGAGGTTGTCCATGTTTGGGTTCCTGTATTGGTGTAAGATTTGAAGAAGTCTGTATCTTCTTCTTGCTGTGAATGGGAGTCTGGGCATTGTCTTTGTTGGTAGACTCTAATATATACTGGGTAGAGTCTAAAGATTTAGTAGGGAGAGTGGAATGATTTGCTATTGCAGTAAGGATCTATTTGCATGGATTTGAATGGGTGGTGTATAGTTTATATCCATATTTTGGGTGGGTATTGTAGTAGGCAAGTGTTCTTTCTTTTGGGCCATGTGGCAGTGTTTTGTAGCCTGATTAGTTTGCATGTTGTTTATAATATTGGCGGTATTGGGTTGTTTAGGTAATGGAGTAGCGGTAGTAGAGCTCAAGTGGGTAATACATGTGGTTTTAGTTAGAAAGTTGTCTTGAGTAATAGTGGTAGACGTGTCCCTTTTATTAGAATATTAGAGTTCAATAATTGATTTTCTTTTACCAAAGCTTTGTCAATATCTTCCACATGTAAATTAGCTTGTTTTGATGTGTACACATTATCGTGCATGCATTGGTCAGTGGATATAAGACCCATAGGAGGGATCGTGGTTTCGTTTAAAACTATGGGCAGTTTGTCTAATTGAGAGAAGTGGTTTGATGTAGGTAGGGATGTGTTGTAAGAACCTGCAGTATTCCAAGAACTTAGCTAGTTCTTTTTGTATGTCTGTGGATTTATGATGCTCTTTTTCAATGTATCTAAGTTTCTGTGTATTGAGATACTTACTTGTATTTGCATCAAAAATCTTGACATTAATACATGTTGTCGGTGTGTTAGTGTTGGTTGAGATCCTTGAGCGTGCATTGCTTGCCTTCTTCCTTGCAAAAGATATTGTCATCCATTCACCTTCTTATTAACCTTGAGCACTGGAATCTGGACTAGACCCTTGGTGAATTATCTTAGGAGGATGAGGATTCGAGTAGGAACATTTTTGTATATTATGACCCAATCTTCCACAATTTTTACCGAAATTTTTTTCTCCTTCATAAGGAATTTGTTGCTTATAGGAACCAACATAAATGAAGGGTTTAACTGTTGTTTCTATTGGTATTTCTACACACAATCTTGCATATCTTCCTCTTAAAGTGGATGAAGTACATGCATCTATTTTTAATAATTTCTCTATTTTGTTACCAATTTTCTGTAGGATAATGCTATCATAAAACTCAGTTGGGAGTTGGGATAAGCGTACTCATACAGCAAAAAAAGGTTGTTTTGCCTCAGTTGCCACGAATTGTGGTTCCCATTTTTGAACCGAAAGGAATAAACCACTAATGAACCAAGGCCCGTTGTGTAGAGCTCTAATCATGTTTTATTCTTTATTGAATTTTTCTATGAAATAGTCTGCTCCTAGATCTATGAGGATAAAGTTTTCTGTAGGTTTTCATAGCTCTTGCATTTTCTTCTTTAGATAATGGTGTAGTGTACGCTTACCCATTAGTTTATTGATGACAGAGTATTTCCATGGTTGGTAGATACGCCTAAGGTCTTCTTAGGATAGGCTGATCTGTATTTTTTCGTCGATCATATCCAAGCCTTGTGTATAAGTAATAGCCTGTACTGTTTCATTCACTAGTGTATTGTCTGTCATGAATTGAGTACATGATTCTTCCTGTTGCATAGATATGTAGGATTCATCGGAATTAACGGAAAGCATGTCTTTGAATGTGACAGTAGGCGTTTTAATTGGGGAGGCGGAAGGTTGTGGGCAGAAGTTAAGGCGCTGTTGATTTCCCCAGTTGGTGGCGTAATGTCTGGTGGTTTGGGTGGTATTGCGGAAGTTTGTCTAGGGGAATTTGATGGATTGACCATTGTTTGTAAAACGGGATTGGGAAGTTGAGGAGTTTAGAGAGAAGGAAGACATTCTCTCACTAAGGACATAGCTATATGACTCGACTTTCACTTGCTTTATTGATATCTGGACTATACTCTTGAATGCAATTTTCTTTTTTGCTTGATTTTTTTGGATAAATCATGTGCGCAAGATACATGCCATATCCCACCAATACAGGTACAAATAATTCTAACCACCAATGTTCCCTTTTTTTTTTTTATTACTTTGAACTTCCCATACTTTTCTAAGAAACCCACTCAAGTCATTTACAGAAGTTGTATCCTAGTAAACTACTGAGCTTTAACATTCCAGCCAGTGGTGATGAAGTTGCTCCTCAGCTCACTTCTACATCATTGTTGGTGGCTTCTGGGTCCAAACTCAATTTAGTTTTAATGTTATGTGGTAGTACATTTGAAAGAGAAACATCTAATTTATTGCAGTTGGAAGTCAAAAGATTTCCAGATAAGAATGTTAAGATAACTGGCCAACACATCCTCGTTATCCCCTTTTCATAAACCCCTCAAATTAATTATTTTTCTTTCCTTCTAATACGTAACATTTTCTGAAATTGAACAAGGATATTAATGTAAGGAATTCTTAATGAAGAAGCTAGAGAACCACCAACCATCACTGAAAATTTGAAGTAAACGCCGAAAAGAATTAGTCAAAGAAGAATCAATCAATGCTGTTTGCATAACCACACATCCTAATCAGTGACAAATACCGTGTTGGACATTGACTTGATCCCAAAAATTTTAAAGTCAACTAGCAGCCACTCTGTCTTTAGCTACAGTTCATCCCCTCGTAACTTCATGTTATAATATTTAAGAACTCCCAAGTCAGAATAATAAGAGGGGGAATAGGAAAAAAGAAGAAGAAAGCGCAAGAAGATGGGGAGGGTGAAATTGAACAATGATCCAACTCCAAGCCTCAAGCACTTCAGTCATCCACATGAATTAGAGCTATGCATCCAACTCCAAGATCTAAGCCCTTGTTCAGGATGCAGACTCCCACCATTAGGCCAAATGTACATATGTAAGCCTTGCAACTTCACTCTTCATTTGAGCTGTACTAAATTCCCACAGCTGATTACTCACCCCTCTCATCCCAACCACCCTCTTAACCTCCTCCCCACGTCCAAGTACCCCGGAGGCCGATTCAACTGTGACGCCTGCAACCACAGTGGAGACGGCTTCAGCTACCACTGTGGTAACTGTGAGTTTGATCTTCATGTGATCTGTGCAACTAGACCACTCAAAATCACACACCAATTGCACCAATGCATGCTGGAACTCACCTTCAAAAATCCTTATACTGGTGCCAAAGGCTTCTCTTGTGATGTATGCCGCAAGATTGGAACAAAGCAGTGGCTTTATAGATGCCCCGCTTGTGAGTTTGATGTTCATTTGGATTGTTCAACTGCTGCCCCTAGACAGCTAGTTCAAGCACCCGCTTCACAGCCAGCTGCCCTCCAGCACCACCATTCATTCCCGGGAGCGACTAACCAATTCCAGCAGCCAACAATGGGTACACAAGCAATGCCAAATCAATATAAGCAGGCTCCTTTGGGTGTAGGCCAAGTGAGGCCAAACCACTTGTTTCATAGTGCTAGTACAAGTGCAATTCCCCAGCAACACTTCCAGCAGCCTCCTATAATGCAAGGACAAGGCCCCAAACCAGTATATGCAGCCTCCAGGGGCAAACAATGGTTTCGGGAATGGTTTGATGAATGCGGCAATTCAAGGACTTGTAGAAGGTGCAGCCCAGCAAGTTGGTCAAACTTTCATGCAGGGAATCATAGGCGGTGGTAATAATGGTGACGGAAATGAGGGATCTTCAATCCTGGGAAGCATTTTTGGTGACTCGTCCGACACACAATACTAGAATGACATCTTTTTTCTTTCACTTTACCTGTCTGAGTAAAACAGGTCACGGTTCGGGTTAAACATAAAACTCCGGAATGGATCACACTTTGGTGCCTTTTTTTTTCGAGAAGTAGATACGTGCTATTGTATCTTGATGCTTGGGTTGTATTCTATAATCACTTTGTCTAAATCAGAACCATTTACTTGAACTACGCAATGTTGCACATAAGTCCTTCTAGGACTGGTTAAATGTTATTGATTCTACTATATCATTGAGATTTCTCATTCATTATTCAGAATGAAGGTGATTATTGAGAATGGAATGAGGCAAATTTGAAAGATCCACCACCATTTTCCTCTTTTGCTAAGATGGATGGTCCTAACTCAACATCATCTCAGAGCCAATAGTCAGGTGCTTGTGGTTTGTGGTCAGACATTTGACTTTATAGAAAGATAACCTTCTTTAAATGATAATATTCCATGGGCAGGTTACCACGATCCTAGCAAACAACATAATAATCTTCATAGTATTACGTATTCCACATTTCAGTAACGCAAAGACATCTGCATTAAAGAAGAGCAATTGCAGTACTAGTGTTAAGCCAACTTAGTTATGAAGAAGCACGAAACAGAGAGTGAAAGAGGAAGGCAGATGATGGAGCATTAACTCTTGACATGTTTGAATCATATCCAGGTTGCAATCTATCCAGGACAAAAAAAACCTGCATCCAACTAAAACGGAATGAAGAAGGCTATAGAAACTATGCATGGAGCATCTTATCTGCATATTAAAGCAGCAAAGGGGAAGAAGAAACTACTATTTAAGAAATATAAATCAATACTTGAGAACAAATGCATCAAGGAAACTAAATAATGGGATGTACCACTATTTACTTCCCATAAGTGAAGAACAGTTCCACGAAGAAACAGTTTTTACCTATTGTCCAATTTCCAATAGAAGCATCAGGTCTAGAATCTACTTTATATTTCTAATTCTAAAGTTTAAGCCAACTTTGCCGTTTATTCCCCCATTTGAAACACTTATTTCTTATTTATAAAGTGAGACACACACTTTAGTCTTTTAAACAGCTGCTTAGATTTCTTCAGCCCAACCTTGTATTTTGCTACTTGTTCTTTCCCATGAAGGTGAAATAGTTCAGATTTCAGGAATTTTCTAGCTTATATTTCGTGGCAGCCATAATTGGAGTTTCAGAAAAATGAAATTAAGAGAACTTGGTAAAAACATAAACAGATTTCACCATTCAGGTGTGTGAAGCAAAATGACACCATCCTCAGTGATTGAGAACATAGTAAGAATGATCGCAAATAAAGTTGGTTTTGATACAAAAACTCAGGAGCAGTTATAGACTTTACGTATGGGGAAGCAAGAGGAGAATCCAGAAAAGATAATATAACATATGCCTGCTGAATTAAGTTCTTAAATCAGGCAGATTCCTTAGCTTCTGCTGCTGCCTCCTCCTCTTGTAGCTTCTTCAAAGAGGGGGGTGGTCTAGGGACAATGCTTTTCTTCCATTTCCGGTCAAGCTTCCTGGATATCCTCTTGTTAATCCCTTCTTCAAGCTCTCTCTCCCGTTTAACCGTAAGCATCCTAGCAATCTAAAAAATTGTGTAAACCCACATCAAAGTGAAGAAAAATCAGACCAAGCAGTAAATCTATGAAGAAAAGTAACCTGCAATTACTAAAGTACAGGAAATAGGAAAATGAACATGATTATACATTCATGAGTAATGTCAAAAAAAGAATAGGAAATAACGCATAATACATATTGGTACAAACATTTAAGACAAGTGTTTGAACAACATTGAAACCCCTTTAAGCTGGTTAAGCTACTGATTGTGGCCATCTGCTCTGGCTGAATGAATCTATTGAGATAGAAAATTCTGATGTTGCCTCACATAAATTATGAATTTATTGTATTGAGTAAGTAGATGCAATTCAAATTTACTTTCATCTTAAGTTAGACTCACAACTACTTATCAAAAAAATAAAATACAATTAAGACTCGCAACAAGATGCAGCGGTTCCATCACATTGTTAAAATTCATAGGAACATCTACAGCCAACTAAGTTTCTTAAAATAGCTTAAGCAAACACAAACAGATGAGTAAAATTTTTCCCTAGGAGGTAGTCTAATGCCACAATGCAACCATCAGTTTTTTAGCACTATGTCTTGACCAAATACAAGCAGCTAGTGAAGCTCTACTTCACCGAGTTAACTGTCTAAGATGCACGTAACCTTAAGATTCCAAATCCTGTAAATGTCAGCCAAAGAACACTGTTTATAACCGAGAAATCCTCGAGGGAGAGTGGAGCACGGTTCGAAACCTCTTCCCTTCTCCACTTAAATACCAAGTTTTTGTTTATAGCAAGGGTTCGAACCCGTAACGCGCCCCTAACCCACCCCTCACATGTTGTTTTCTTACCATTAGACCAAAGCCTTGTGGGCAAATGTAGATCAAAGAATTTTGAGCTAAATCATTATAGTGAATTATAGACAGAATAGTTTACGGCATGGATCCCTCAACTATTCCCTATTTTTGCAGTAGACTTTTACCAGTGACACTTACTCGTCTTTGCTTAATCATAAGCAAATATTATGTCCCCCAGCTATTTTCAGTTCTTGCTGTAAGACACAAAGATTGAGGCGTAGTAGTTTTTGTTGTTGCTGCAAGACACAAGGAATACTTACCATGCTCCTTCTAAACTTTGAAGTAATGAATTCGTTTCTAATAAGAAGGGGAGCTTGGAGCATCAGTAAAATTGTCCTATAGGTCACGGGTGGAAGCAGCCATTAATGCTTGCATTAGGGTAGGATATCTACGTCACACCCCTTGCCCTTCCCCGGATCCTACATGAACGCGGGATGCCTTGTGCACCGGGCTGCCCTAATTCGGTTTTAATAAAGACTCAGATTTACGATTGGAAACTCCCCGCACAGCTCAAGAATACCACATGTGGTACACAGCAAATGTATGTCTACAGTGTTTCCAAATCTTTGAACCGCTTTATTTAACATTTGATTCAGGTTTCACTCAGATATGCACCTAAATATTAAGTAGTACACAACAAGGCGCAAATAAAAATAAAATATATAGCAAAATTAGATAAACGTGGAGAGTACCCTTTTGCGCATTCGAAGAAACTCGCTGGACTTAAACTCATTTCTGGCCGACCTCTGAAGACGAAGCATGAAGAGCTCTCCTTTGAGGTCTACAATCTCTTCCTGAAGCTCTTCAGTAGTTTTAGTTCTAATTTCCTTCAATTCCTCTTCCCTCTTTGCCATTTTCACCACCAAAGACGAACAAGAGTGAGTGGTCCTGATTGTGGACGCGCTTGGTGCACGAGCCGGAGAGGCTTGAGCAATTCGGATGCCATGGAAGGAGGTCTTGGAGAGGTTAATTTTCGGAGTGAAGGTAGCACCAGAAGCAGAAGGCGAGGCTATGGAGAGGCTCATCATCCTTTCTGATGTTCTGCTGCTGGGGATAACGGGTTTTTACTTTCAGGATAGAATTCCTTTCTTTTTTTCCTTTTAACTTTGAGTGACAGGAAATTTGATTTATCTGCAATCCACTTTTTCTTTTTTTGGCCTCATATGAGCGGCAAAATTGCACAGCGTGTGAAATATCCCTATTTTTCACTTGAATACACATAGTAATTTTTAATATTTAAAGCTTGAAATTATTATTTGATGGTGGAAAGTAGAAGGTTAATAATTTATTAGAATTATTTAAATATTGATAATTTATGTTTATATGTTTAGTTCAAACAACAATTTAGTGATTTACTTTAAAAAGCTCAAAGTTTTGTTCTTGGACCTTATAAAGTATTGAAGAAGACAAAAGGGGTCTTTTTGATTTGGTATTGTTTTGACAAAATTGGCGATTGGAGATTATTTGCATTGCTATTTAAGAGCTTTGTTTGAAATTTGAAATTATTTAGAGCAGACTTGAGGTAGTTTGATCGAAATTGAAGTTGCAAATTCGAAAACACTTGTTAAAATAATATACAAAAATTATGTCAACCGGGTAAATTTCGATTAACAACTTAACAGCTATATAGAGTAACTACAACATAAACTCCACTCCGATAGAGAACTTCTTGTAGAGCAAAATCATACCAACCTGATAGATTTTGATGAATAACTTAACAAATAAGTAGAATAAATATAGCACAAACTCTACCGATCCGATAGAAAAATGAAGCAGAGCAATAACTATGTTGGGGGTCTAGTTTTTAACACAACCAATTTTGAAATATTCGGCTAAGACTAACTTCTTACGGAGTCATTCCTGTCGATCTTGCTATGATCAATACTCATTTGAGCCCAAATAATTTAGATTTGTGACACGCAATCCTCATCAAAGAAACGTGTTCTTTTTTAAAAATTATATTTATTTACATAATTCGAATCAAAATTTTCTAACTAAAAGTGGAGTAATTCTTTTCATTCCACCACAACATTTAGGAGTCATCTAATTTGATGTAAACAAAAAATAATCATGGTATAAAGGAGTTGCAAACTTGTATAATGTTTGGTCTACTTTTCTATTCATGTATAGTTAATTCTTGTATAAAATTATAGACCAATTTTGGTATAACTTGATATCACTATTAACATGGAATAATTAATTTATGCATAAGTTGTACATGGATAAAGTATCAACATGGCAATATTATCCTTTTCTTTTTTCTACGAGGCTATAGAAGTCCAGCATCCAAGGGTATAATCGTAAGCTTATTTTTTTAGTTTAAAAAATAAATAAATATTTTCTATGATATCTTGCACATTCAATTTTATTGCATTGAACTAAATATTCAATAAAAATAATCTTTGCATTACTAATCTGTATATTTTTAATCCTACATTATTAACTTTACATTATAATTCATGTGTAACTTATTTTCGAACTAAACGACCCGTTGTTGGTTGCAATGCTAATTTAAGGTTGAGGAATAACAAAACATAGTAACTATTCTTGGGAATGCCAATTTTCAAACCACAACATTCCATATGATGTTCTTGGTTTTGTAGAAAGGTTGCACAAAGACTGTACTTCCTTTGGTTATTTTTGCTTATTCATTATGAATTTTGTATTCCTCTTGAGAAATGATAAATAAAATATATTTTTTACCGTAATACTCATAATAGTAACAATAATAACATTTTAAAAAGTTTTAAAAAGTTATGTGGGGAATAAGTAGTTAATGTTAAGGGTAAAATACATAAAACTATTATTATTTTTCTTGATTTGCTAAAATGACCAAGTAAAAATATATTTTTAGTAAGTGAACAAATAAAAGTGAAAGAATTATTTTTTATTTTAATAGTATTAATTAGATAGATATGAAATGTAATATTCTATTTATATTGTGTTAATGATAGCAGAAAAATTGTTAAAGCAAAATGTTGGAATTTTAGTTTGACTGATAAAAGTCACTAAAATTTAAATATCGACTAGTTCAATTTGAATTCTTGAAATCAAATATAAATTGAATATATAATGTTAAACATTTGACACGTCACATAATAGTGTTATACAAATAAAGAAAATGCAGATGATGTATTATAAAGTAAACACTAAAATGCTTATACATGTGAGTTTAGGAGTACTTGTTGAACTGAGAACGTATTATTTTTTTTATGATTAACAAATAATGATAAGAACCATGTTTCAGGGTCTAGTCTGGCATATGCAAGACTGCTGTGAAAATGTGAAAAAGTAAGAATGTTGAACATCAAAAGGACCATATTTACAACAGGCTAGCTAAAGTCACCAAGTCAAACGCGGAAGACCAGTTTTCCCATGCAAGAAAGGATTTCTAGAAGATCATGTCCATGTCCCAAAAGGAATACGCGTCGGAGGATTTCGTGTAATAAACAGAAATATGTGTATATTGAAAATACTTGTGGGAAGCAAGTTGGAGTCAAATAAGGAAACCTAGTCTAAACGGGAAAGGATTTTCATAACCAAAATATTCTAGGTTTTGGACCATTTATTGAAGAAGAATTTCGGCCAACCTTGCACCTATAAAGGAAGACCTTTTTCCACAATTCAAGACTACTGCTATTAAGAGAAATCGTGAGAATACTTCTGACAACAACAAAGCAAAGAAACAAGGTACTTCTGAAGATTCAACTCAATCAACTGAAGAATAGATTCTTGAAGATGAAGTTGCTCGAGTTATTTAGTTGTTATGTTGAGTTTTTTGTTATGAGTTGTAACATA
Organism: Nicotiana undulata; assembly: GCA_005239495.1. Lineage (NCBI taxonomy): Eukaryota > Viridiplantae > Streptophyta > Magnoliopsida > Solanales > Solanaceae > Nicotiana > Nicotiana undulata. The sequence continues at coordinate 62,626 of ML298375.1, read as the reverse complement.
TTTGCTTTCATTAAAGTTCTATTATAGGTTGTTATTGAGACTTTGTTGTGTTGTGCTTGCCAAGCTAGAGTGAGTTTAGAAAGGGGTTGCTATAATTGGGTTAATTGCATGGGTAAGGGTACTGGAGGTAGTTTCCTTGGTTATTGAGTTGTAACCTAAAAACTGTTCTTTGAAGTTAGTGGAGATTAAGAGAAAATCCTACTGGCTAGGTCGTGGTTTTTACTCCCTTGAACAAGGAGATTTTCCACGTAAAAATCTCTGTGTTGATTACTTTTTAAAGTTATTCTTGTTTGAGTATGCTAAACTAGTTCAAACGACTAGGTTCCTTGAAAACACGAAAATCAGGCAAGACACGATTCAACCCATTTTCTTGTGTCTAAGTGTAGTTTAAAATAACATTAGTATCATAGTGGGTTCTTTCATAAGAGGCTAACACCTTGAAATAATTTATACTGACTGCACCACCAGATGCTCAAGAAGCAAAATAACAGTTAGGCCACCATTGTTCAATGGAAAATACTATGGATGGTGGAAGGAAAGGATACATGATTTATTGGAAGGAGAAGACCTGGATGTCATGCCCCAAACTTGGGGAGCGCGACCGACGTTCAACCGAGTGGACCCGGCCGAAAAAGCCTGTTAGATTTCTTCTACCCGAACTCATCCATAAATAAGGAGGAGATGTACTCCATTAATCAAACACTAAGCAGTTTTCATTAGCAATTTCACTTTCATTTTCGTTAGTAGCTGCAATCATAATTTTCAAAATTTATAGATTTAATGAATAACAGTTTGCTAAATACCAACATTTCAAGATTTGACTCCCAACATCAACCACCACCCACAACCTGTCTACGGAGCCTCTAAGTACAACAAAAGAGTAATATGAAAATGCTGGCAACAAGGCTCCGGCTATACCTTAAAACATAAAGAACATGAGAAACAAGAGATACACGATCCAAAAATGACGTGGGACTCACCAAGTCAGCCTAAGAGAGTGTACCACTATCACTGATCACTGCCGCCTGCTATGGAACCACCTGTATCAATTAAAGATGTAGCACACCCGGCAAAAGAGACATTAGTGTTGTCGAATAGTACTTGTATGTAAAACTAAAACACTATCTCAATGGAATGAACAATAATACATGGGGAAACAGTCAAGAATGCAATATGAGCTTTAAATAACACTTAAAACATAAAGTTAATGATCACATAGATTTTCAAGTCTCCACACTATTAGGTTGGGTAGTTTTTAGTGCCAATACGCCATAGTCTACAATACTACCGTGTTCTTACACGAAGTCCGATCTCGGCCTGATCGGCTAAGCCATCTCATTTGAAACATCGACTATACTCACAAATTCATCCACAATACCACCGTGTTATTACACAAAGTCCGATCTCGGCCCGATCGGCTAAGCCATCTCATTTGAGACATCAACCATATTCACAATTTCATCCACAATACCCCCATGTTATTACACGGAGTCCGATCCCGACCTTATTGGCTAAGCCATCCATTTGAGACATCAACCATATTCGCAATTTCATCCACAATACCACTGTGTTATTACACGGAGTCCGATCTCGGCCCGATCGGCTAAGCCATATCATTTGAGACATCAACCATATTCACAATTTCATATTTCTTTCCCATCTTTCACTACATTGGCACGAGTGAACCCAATTATGATGTTATTCTTGGCGCTTGCCCGTATTTCATATTCAACACATTTTTATTTCTTTCAATTTCAAAGATCACCATCAAATATCAACATATAGAATATTTCAGCAATCATATAACTCAAATTCATTAGTAATGGAAACTTCAAACACAAAAGGTTTCATCCAAAATAATGGGGCATACCAACCAGCAATAGATACCCATCAAAATCATAAACAATCAATACATCATTTACTCTTGCGATACTCTTTCCCAGAAATGACAATGTACAATTTCAACACCTAAGTATGTAAGAACTCGTCACACTGGATACATTTATAAAGCAAAGCATTAGTTAAATGGCCACTTATGGGAATGAATTGGGTACAAAAGATTTCAGGCAATTCTATTTTTGAAGTCATTTTTAAACAGTTGAGTCGAGGCTCATTTCATAGTCTTTATCACATTCTCTTTTAATTGGCGCCACTAGCCATAATTATAACTTAAAATCTTGGCACTTTGGCCACACTCTATTTCCCAATTCACTTATTTCATTTTCAAGCATCCTAAAGATTATCAACAACAAGATATTTTCAATTAAGGCTTTACGTATGCGTATGAGCAATTAAGAGTCTCAAGCATATTGACTTTTTCTCACACAATTTGGCATACTAGCTTTCATTTGGAACACGACTCAAAGCCATAACATTCTATTATGCAAACCACACTTTGAAAATATATCTTTCGACATAAGGCTCATTCGGAATAGTCAAGTTTATAGGAGATAACCCAGAATATAGAAATTAGGAATCTTGAGCCAACCATACCTGAACTTACGGGACATTATGGAATTAAATTCTAAGAGATAAATTTTAGCCAACATACCTTGTTTGAGATTTCCTTAAGTTACTACAATGCCCCAACGCTTCTAGAAATAACAATCTATATGAAGATAATGAAGATCAGTTAAGAATTAGAAGGATTCCCATGATGTAACTCTCTTATAAATTTTGTCAAACACCTAAATGCGAAATAGACTACAAGGCTCTACAATGGAGATCTTTTCATCCCTAAACCAATTTCAACAAGAAAATACCCAAAATGGTTCATTACTTCACATGCTACAACTTTGTGTCACATGCATGGCCCCTTTCCAACCCCACAATATATATTTTAACTCATAACCTCTTATACGAAATCTTAGAAGTAGGACTTACCTGGAAATATAATGATCTAGTGATTAGCTTCCTTGATTCTTGAGAATTGGTGCAAGATTGGATGATTAGAATGTTAGGGTTTCCTCGTTCCCTCTCTAAAATGCTCTCACCTCTATCTAGATTCACAAGAAATTTCCCTAAATAAAGCCCAAATTTTATTTATATAAATGGGGTCGGGTTATGAAAATAAAAAAATGAAGTCTTCGAAATCAGGTCACAGAATGGATCGCAGAACGGGTATGCGACATAATGGATCTCGAAACTGGTGCCCAGAAGTGGTCTACACTTGGCAGGTTTGCGACCATTTTGCAGTTCAGAGACCATTTTTGCAGTTCGCAGAATCAGATTTTTCCAGCTTTTGGTAATTTGGTCATAACTTATTGTAGGAGTGTCCGAATGACGAACGGTTTGAAGTGATAGAAACTAGACTCAAAGATCTTTCAATTGATAGGTTTTGCATCACATAAAAACTTATATATATATATATATATATATATATATATATGCTCGTCTAAAGTTTGGACTTGTGCAAACTCATTTGGAATTTTAGCATATTATGTAATTTTCCAACTTTACTTAGACTTAGGCTTCTCCTTAGACCCCACATTACTAATGATATGCCCCGTACACTTATTACCATATCCGTTTTATATCCACCACATTAATAGCACATAAAATAATATAATTAGCCTACCTTGGCACCACAAAAAGTTAAATTACTTAGCGATTTGTTTTTCTGGGGCCTTACTTTCTTCCCAGCTTAGGATCATTCGTCCTCGAATGAGAAGTAGTGTCCGCCCCAAACACTTAACAGAACTTATCTCTTTTCTCACATACCTCAAGTCCCCAAATTTGACTAACTCCCAAATATTTCGGAAATTTCGGCAACGACCATCCTAACAACACATCCACAACTCGACAAAGCACCACAATGTATATATCAATAACACTAATCTCAGCATTACAAGCACTACATTGTCATGACGATATCTGGACATGAACTGCACATTTTTAAATCATAACACCTAGAAAGTACCTTTCAAATCAAAATCAATTGCTGTACAATCGAGCAAAAATATTTTCTTTCCACAACACTTTCGGCCTTCATGGTGGCCCCCTCGACTTATAGACTTCGCCATAACACATTCACGGAAACAATCTCAACTCTGAAATGTATCTAACAAGGATGAGAAATAGATACCCTTCATAAGCCAATTATCCATTAACTTCACCTTCATCGTCAATTCACATAACATCTTCAGGGAGAAAATATTGAGAATAACTCGTCACCCTCCTCAACTCTAAATCTCAACGCAAACACCCAAACTAAACCTTTGATGACCTTCAACAATTACTCTTATATGTGCTATCATCAATTGACCGTAAAATTACCTATTGAATATATGTGATGCTTCTTTTTTGACACGTTTGAACATTCAATTCCCCATAGATTTAATACAACGAGGAACAACGGAGTTCAAGATTGGGCTGGAATTATTCAAGAATCCATTAATGTGCTGAGAAGAGTATTTCATGAGGTTATATACTAAGAGACACGAAGATTGCTACTAACAATGCTGACATGGTTAATCATTGTGACGACATCAATTATTAGATAAATGAGGCATAGAGGTAACTAGCACGCATTGATAATGTGGGAACCATGTACGTGATCTTGAGATCTAAAAGAAGTGGGTCTTTCTAGACATGAGATATAGGGAAGCATGATCGGGAGGATAAAGACATTAGCATCAGTTATTCTTGGAAGGCGACGAGTTATGCAAGGGATAGTAACAATTGTTCCATTCCATATATGCCTTGCCGGAAAATAGTAAGATCTAAGAAGAAATAGGCATGTATGTTACAGTGGTTGCCTCCTTGAGTGTAGGGAAAATCAGTTTAACTCAAAATGGGAAGATTCTTGCAACATGGATGTGATAGACATTTTAAAAAATTACATGAAGATGGGTTACGCCCTTGACAGTATTTGACCTAAGGAAACTATGCCCCAAGCCTTCTGGGTTGAAAAAGAGGTTAAACACTTGTTAGATTATTACAATGTTGGCAGCTTAACCATTTCCCGACAGTTGATCCTATACGAGAGGACTAGAGATACGACAGATTTTCCTTTCAAATCAATATTCTCATAATATATGCAAAACCTGAAACGTCCACCTGAAGTGGGGAAGGAAAGGTCACGGTAAGGCTACTTAACCTCCACCATACACAAGTGAAACCATGTAGCGGGGACATCTTATTATTGGGATGGAATCATGTATTGGTTAGAGGGGTTCTAATTGTTAACATGATGCTCCGGGGAGAAAAACAAATAAAACTCCTTTCAACCCAGGGAGGTGGAATGCCAAGGATAGTAAAACTCCCCGCACATGATAATGAATAGTCAATGATTCTAGAAGTCAGGTGTGTAAAGACAACATAACCCAATGAGACAGTATAAAATAATCATAGAAGGTTTGCAGATGTTCATAATGAGTTCGCCATGACTTCAAAGTACATAGATTCTAATGAAAGATAGGAGAACATGAGAAGCAAACGTTATGCTATGATAACCCCCAAAGGTGAATTTGGTCTTGACGGAGGGCCTATTAAGGGTTCTTATGAAAAAGGAAGAGTTATAGTTACACATAGAAGGACATGATCTCTCATGGTTATCAAAAAAGTGCCAGGAAACTAGCACAATGAATTCACTAACAAAGGAACACAATTAACACATGTTGTGGAGGTATAAAGAGAAAATAAACATTTTTTATGAGCTGGACATGTTTCTGCTATATTAACTCCTAAAATGCAATACAAGACCACGTCACGGGCAACCACAATACTAGGAACAAAGTGAGATACTTACTGCGGGATGTCCCAAGTGGGCACGAAAGTTATACTAAGATGGAGACACAAGATCTTCCTATGGCGGAGATGTGAGGATCTCAATTTTTAGAGAGACTTTATGCACACAATGACCATTTCGATTGACATGCACACATATGATAAGTGCTGAGGTTATGTTACTAAATAGTGAAGGGGGTTTATGATAATGCTCACAAGGGAGTAAAGTGGCACCCCCAATCCTATGTTCCACATACATAGGAGAGGGAGGGAGAGGCTCAAGAAAGATCTCAACACTAGGTTTTCTTACATTGGATTTGATACCACGTAGGTAAACATTGTGATGGTGTATGCATAAGCACAAATGAGCAGATGTTATTCATTTGAAACAGGAGTTTCTATAAGAAATTTATCAAGTATAGTACTTTGTTGAGAATTTTGGGAAGCAAGTGGGAAGTATTAACCGAGGGTTGTGATTCAATTCAAAGAAATCATTATAGAACTCAATTCCTCAAGAGGTTTTAAGTAAGAGAATTTGTGATATAATGGCTTCATGAATAATGTGTCTCATTCAGAAAGTACATGCAATGTTTTGTGTTTCAGATTCTTGTTAAGACCATATCTATGTAGGGTCCCAATAAAGGTGTACATATATAATAAGAAAAAGTATGTGGTGTTCAGAATGATGTACTAAGGAGTGACTTACTTGATAACTTTAGATTGATGAGGCAATTCCTTAACTGATGCACCTCGACTCCACAACAGTAACATTCATTGGTACCAAAAACACCCTTTCAATTCTTAGGTGCTCTCACCACATGATTTGGTGGTGCGGTGACATTGATAGGAATAAGGACACTTCCCCTAGCAACAAGTTCATCTAATCCCTCCATGGTCCGATACATTTTCCTAACAAACTCTTGTGCAATCTCCCCCAATTTCAAAGGCGGGGTCATTCCCTCATTGCTGCTTCAAACTCGTGGATTACTCATCTTGAAAATGAGAAATGATGAGGAAATTGGCTTCCTATCTTGAGCTCTATCGCACGATCTGGAGTACTAAAGAAAGGTGAAATTCCTAAATATCCAAGTAGCCTCTTAATTATAGATGTGGTTGACAAAATATCGATAAGAAAGACTTTACTAGACACGGCTCTGAGACATCCTAGGACACTTAAAAACCTTAGGCTCTAATACCAAGTTTGTCACGCCCCAAAATCGGGGAGCGCGACCTGCACTCAACCGAGTGTACCTGGACGAGCAAGCCTATTTGTAACGACCTGGCCGATCATTTTGAGAGTTAGCGCCCTGATTCTCTGATAACCGCTACTCTCATGTCTTATTAGGTTAATGGAACGATTCGGAGCGTTGAATGATGAAAATTGGAGTGTTTTTGGACATATAGTCCTTAAAGGTGAGCTTTAACCTTAGAAATTGGACCGGAGCGGGAGCTGTGTGAAGACGGATGCGGAATGGAAATCCGTCGACCCCGTTAGCTCCGTTGAGTGGTTTCGGGGTTGGGAGCGTGTTGGGAATGTGGTTTTGAGGCCAGACGTAGATTTAGGCTTAAATTGGCGAAAGTTAGAATTTCGGCGATTTCGGCCGACAGCTGAGATTTTGATATCGAACTCGGAATGGAATTCCGAAAGCGACAGCAGGTCCGGAATGTCATTTATGACCTGTGTGAAAAATTTGAGGTCATTCGGACGAGTTTAGACGTGGTTCGGCATGGGATGTGAATTCTTGAAAATTCCTAAGTTCTTAGGCTTGAATCTATGCATGTTAGATGATTTTGATGTTATGGAGCGTGTTTTTAAGGCTCGACCGAGTTCGAATAAGGTATTTGGACTAGTTGGTGGTTTTGGTTGAGGTCCCAGGGGCCTCAGGTGTGTTTCGAGTGTTCAAACGGACACTTTAAGGCCAAAAGCCTTTGCTGGTTTTCCTTCAGCTGTAGGTTGTTCTCTGCAATCGCAGGTCAGTCCTCGCGATTGCATAAGGTAAGTTGGGGGGAGGCCTGAGGTTTTTCTCTGCGATCGCACTTTGGTGTCCACGATCGCACTTCATTGGGAGGTCAGTCTCCGCGATCTCACCTCTCCCATCGCGGTCGCATAAGGTTATTTGGTCTGAGGGAACCTGGGAAGCTTGCTCTATACGGTCGCGTGCAAGCAACCGCGATCGCAAAGCATTAAGTTCAGAAGGTTCGTGATCGCAGCTCAGGTAATGCGATCGCATAGGCTTAATTTGGGCGCGTGTGAAGTTACCCTCCGTGATCGCGACTGGTGTTCCGCGATCGCATTGAAGAAATGACTGGGCAGAATAATAAAACCCCATTTCGAAGCTTAAAGCCTATTTTCACCATTTTTGAGTTTTGGGAGCTCGGGAGAGGCGATCTTTGAGAGGATTTTCACCAGGGTAATCGAGGTAAGTGATTACTAAACATCATAGGTTAATTCCCATGTTCCTAATCTTAAATTCCACCCTTAAATTCGAGATTTTTGAGTTGAAATTGGGGAAAATTTGAAGAAACTTCCTAGACCGAATTTTGGGGTTTTGATTGGGTATTTGACCTCCGATTTGAGAGATTTTCATATGGTTAGACTCGTGAGTGAATAAGGGTTCAGAAAAAATAAAATTTTACCCTATTCCGAGACGTGGGCCCGAGGGGCGTTTTGGTCAAATTTGCTAATTTCGCGTATTAGTCCCGAATTAATTAGTTGCTTTAATTTCTTGAATTTATATTTACATTATACCATCAAATTGAATAGATTTGGGCCACCCGGAGTTGGATACTCGTGGCAAGAGAGTGATTAGCGATTGATTTGCACAGTTGATGTATTGCCTAACTCTGTGTTGGGGAATTTCCCTTAGGCATTTTTACTGGTTTTTCCTATAAAACCCCGTGTACGTGAGGTGAAGAGCGCGTGCACGGGATATTTTCACTGGAGTCCCATATTTCTTTCTAGAGGAGAGAGAGGCTAAGAGGTCTAGAGAGACGGGTCATTTCTAAGGAGCTCGTGCACCAACAACACGCTACGGTAGGGGTTTTGTGAGTCGCCTGGTACATTCAGCTCTTCCAGCAGCCAGTGGTATTCCAGCACCTCCTAGACCTCGGGAGCCTTATTATGCACCACCAGTATCTCAGGCGCCTCCTGCTCGAGGTGCTATCACCGGCCAGTCCAGCAGGCCAGTTCAGAGTCAGCAGCAGCAGCCACGCCCTCAGAGGGGTTGTTTTGGATGTGGTGACCCTTATCATGTGATCAAGGATTTCCCTAGAGTTAGGAGGGGTGCACCACCAGAGACTTATCAGGTTCCACGTCTGCCACTAGGTCCCCCAGCCATACTTCCAGCCCCAGCTGCTACCCCACCATCTCAGGCAGCTCGAGGTGGAGGTCGGGGAGGACGAGGTCGTCCTAGAGGGGGAGGTCAGGCTTGATACTATGCCCTTCCAGCTCGATCCGAGGCCATTGCTTCAGATTGGTTATCACAGGTATTGTTCCCGTTTGTCATAGGGACGCATCGGTACTATTTGATCCAGGTTCTACCTACTCATACGTGTCTTCACATTTTGCTCCACATTTGGGGCTATCTTGGGATTCTTTGAGTTCCCCCGTATATGTTTCTACTCCTCTGGGAGATTCTCTTATTGTGGACTGCATATATCGGTCGTGTTTGATTTCTATCAGCGGTTTTGAGATCAGAGCTGATTTATTATTACTTAGCATGGTAGATTTCGACATTATCCTGGGTATGGACTGGTTATCTCCGCACTATGCTATTCTTGATTGTCACGCCAAGACCGTGACGGTGGCTATGCCAGGATTACCGAGGGTAGAGTGGAGGGGTTCACTAGAGTATACTCCTCGTCGAGTCATTTCGTTTCTTAAGGCTCAACAGATGGTTGCAAAGGGGTGTGATGCTTATTTGGCCTATGTGAGAGATGTTAATGCCGAAACCCCTATGGTTGATTCAGTCCCAATTGTGAGGGATTATCCTGATGTTTTTTCAGCTGACCTTCCGGGTATGCCGCCCGACAGAGACATTAACTTTAACATTGATTTATTGCCTGACACTCAGCCTATTTCCATTCCTCCCTATCGCATGGCTCCTCCTTAGTTGAAGGAGTTGAAGGAACAGTTACAGGAATTGCTTGATAAGGGGTTCCTCAGGCCCAGTGTATCACCTTGGGGTGCCCCGGTGCTATTTGTGAAAAAGAAGGATGGGACGATGCGGATGTGTATTGACTATAGACAGTTGAATAAGGTGATAGTGAAGAATAGATACCCATTGCCCCGCATTGATAATTTTTTTGACCAGCTACAGGGTGCCAGGGTATTCTCCAAGATTGACCTTCGTTCGGGCTATCATCAGTTAAAGATTCGGGAGTCGTATATCCCGAAGACTGCTTTCAGGACTAGATATGGTCATTATTAGTTCCTTGTTATGTCATTCAGGCTTACCAGTGCCCCAGCAACCTTCATGCACTTGATGCACAGTGTATTTCGGCCTCATCTTGATACTTTCGTCATTGTGTTCATTGACGACATTCTAGTATATTCCCGGTCCCAGGAGGACCATGAGCAACACTTGAGGACCGTGCTTCAGACCTTGAGAGAGAAGAAGTTATATGCCAAATTCTCTAAGTGTGAATTTTGGCTTGATTCTGTGGCATTCTTAGGCCATATAGTATCTTCGGATGGGATCAAGGTAGATCCGAAGAAGGTGGAGGCAGTGCAGAGTTGGCCCAGGCCATCTTCAGCTACCGAGATCCGCAGTTTCCTCGGTTTGGCTGGTTATTATCTCCGTTTTGTGGAGGGATTTTCATCCATCTCAGCACCCATGACTAGATTGACCCAGAAGGGTGCACCTTTTATATGAACTGAGGAGTGTGAGGAGAGCTTTCAGAAGCTCAAGACAGCCCTGACTACAGCTCCAGTGTTAGTTCTACCTACCGGTTCGGGGTCCTATACAGTCTATTGTGATGCTTTGAGGATTGGCTTGGGACCGGTGTTGATGCAGGAAGGTAGGGTGATTGCCTACGCGTCCAGACAATTGAAGGTACATGAGAAAAATTACCATGTTCATGATCTTGAGTTGGCAGCGATTGTTCACGCCCTGAAGATATGGCGTCATTATATATACGGTGTTCCCTGTGAGATATATACGGATCACCGGAGTTTGCAGCACATATTCAGGCAGAA
>ML298375.1:27410-51285 GCA_005239495.1 Nicotiana undulata | reverse complement strand
TCAGCGCAGGTGGTTGGAGTTACTCAAGGATTATGACATCACCATATTATACCACCCGGGGAAGGCCAATGTGGTGGCCGATGCCCTGAGTCGCCGGGCGAAGAGTTTGGGTAGTTTGGCATATCTTTATGCAGCTGAGAGGCCCTTAGCTTTGGATGTTCAGTCCTTAGCCAGCCAGTTCGTGAGGTTGGACCTTTCTGAGCCTCGCCGGATTCTCGCTTGTGTTGTTGATCAATCTTCTCTTTATGACTGCATTCGAGAGTGCCAGTAAGACGATCCCGACCTTCGAGCTCTTCGGGATGGTGTTAGGGATACGACCATAGATGATAATGGTGTGTTGAGACTGCAGGGCCGTATTTGTGTACCTGACGTAGATGGACTGCGAAGGTTGATCCTTGAGGAGGCCCATAGCTTGCGGTACTCCATTCATCCCGATACCTCGAAGATGTACCAGGATCTTAGACAACACTACTGGTGGCGGAGAATGAAAAAGGATATAGTGGAGTTCGTAGCCAGATGCCTCAATTGTCAGCAGGTCAAGTGTGAGCATCAGAGGCCGGGAGGATTACTTCAGCAGATGAGGCTTCCAGAGTATAAGTGGGAGCGGATCACCATGGATTTCGTGGTTGGACTTCCTCGGACTTTGAGGAAGTATGATGCTATTTGGGTGATTGTGGACCGGCTGACCAAGTGAGCTCATTTCATTTCGGTATTGACTACATATTCTTCGGAGAGATTGGCTCAGATCTACATGAGGGAGATAGTCCGGTTGCATGGTGTGCCGGTATCAATTATTTCAGACCGAGGTCCTCAGTTCACCTCGCACTTTTGGAGAGCCTTACATAGTGAGTTGGGTACTCAGATTGATCTCAGTACAGCGTTTCACCCACAGACAGACGGACAGTCCAAGCGCACGATTCAGATTCTTGAGGATATGCTCCGTGCTTGTGTGATGGATTTTGGAGGATCATGGGATCAGTACTTGCCGCTTGCAGAGTTTGCTTATAATAACAACTATCAGTCCAGCATTTAGATGGCGCCGTTTGAGGCTTTATATGGTAGGCAGTGCAGGTCTCCAGTAGGATGGTTCGAGCCAGGCGAGGCCCGATTGTTGGGTACAGACTTGGTTCAGGATGCCTTGGACAAGGTAAAGGTGATTCAGGATAGAATTCGCACAACTCAGTCTAGGCAGAAGAGTTATGCAGACCAGAGAGTTCGGGACTTGGCATTCATGGTTGGTGATCGGGTTTTGCTTCAGGTATCATCCATGAAGGGCGTCATGAGATTTGGAAAGAAGGGTAAGCTGAGTCCGAGGTTCATTGGCCCTTTTGAGATATTGCCGCGGGTTGGGGAGGTTGCTTATGAGTTGGCCTTGCCTCCCAACGTAGCAGGTGTTCATCCGGTATTCCACGTTTCCATGCTCCAGAAGTATCACGGTGACCCGACTCATGTTTTGGATTTCAGCTCAGTTCAGTTAGATAAGGATCTATCATATGTTGAGGAACCAGTGGCCATTTTGGACAGGCAAGTCAGAAAGCGCAGGTCGAAGGACATTGCTTCAGTCAAGGTGCAGTGGAGGGGTCATCCGGTCGAGGAGGCGACTTGGGAGACTGAGCAGGACATGCGGAGTCAGTACCCTCATCTATTCACAGCTTATGGTATGTCTCTATACTCGTTCGAGGACGAACGATTTTCTTAAGAGGGGGAGAATGTAATGACCTGGCCGGTCGTTTTGAGAGTTAGCACCCCGATTCCATGATAACCGTTACTCCCATGTCTTATTAGGTTAATGGAACGAGTCGGAGCGTTGAGTGATGAAAATTGGAGTGTTTTTGGACATATAGTCCTTAAAGGTGAGCTTTAACCTTAGAAATTGGACCGGAGCGGGAGCTGTGTGAAGATGGATCCGGAATGGAAATCCGTCAACCCCGTTAGATCCGTTGAGTGATTTCGGGGTTGGGAGCGTGTTCTGAATGTGGTTTTGAGGCCAGACGTAGATTTCGGCTTGAATTGGCGAAAGTTAGAATTTCGGCGATTTCGGCCGACAGGTGAGATTTTGATATCGAACTCGGAATGGAATTCCGAAAGCGACAGCAGGTCCTGAATGTCATTTATGACCTGTGTGCAAAATTTGAGGTCATTCGGACGAGTTTAGACGTGGTTCGGCGTCGGATGTGAATTCTTGAAAATTCCTAAGTTCTTAGGCTTGAATCTATGCATGTTAGATGATTTTGATGTTATGGAGCGTGTTTTTAAGGCTCGACCGAGTTCGAATAAGGTATTTGGACTAGTTGGTGGTTTTTTTTGAGGTCTCGGTGGCCTCGGGTGTGTTTCGAGTGTTCAAACGAACACTTTAAGGCCAAAAGCCTTTGCTGGTTTTTTTTTTCTGGTTTTCCTTCAGCTGTAGGTTGTTCTCTGCGATCGCAGGTCAGTCCTCGCGATTGCATAAGGTAAGTTGGGGGGAGGCTGAGGTTGTTCTCTGCGATCGCACTATGGTGTCCGCGATCGCACTTCATTGGGAGGTCAGTCTCCGCGATCGCACCTCTCCCATCCCGGTCGCATAAGATTATTTGGTCTGAGGGAACCTGGGAAACTTGCTCTATGCGGTCGCGTGCAAGCAACCGCGATCGCAGAGAATTAAGTTCAGAAGGTCCGCGATCGCAGATCAGGTAATGCGATCGCATATGCTTAAATTGGGCGCGTGTGAAGTTACCCTCCGCGATCGCGAGTGGTGTTCCGCGATCGCATTAAAGAAATGACTGGGCAGAATAATAAAACCCCATTTCGAAGCTTAAAGCCTATTTTCACCATTTTTGAGTTTTGGGAGCTTGGGAGAGGCGATCATTGAGAGGATTTTCACCTGGGTAATCGAGGTAAGTGATTACTAAACACCATAGGTTAATTCCCATGTTCCTAATCTTAAATTCCACCCTTAAATTCGAGATTTTTGAGTTGAAATTGGGGAAAATTGGAAGAAACTTCCTAGACCGAATTTTGGGGTTTTGATTGGGTATTTGACCTTCGATTTGAGAGATTTTCATATGGTTAGACTCGTGAGTGAATAAGGGTTCAGAAAATATAAATTTTACCCAATTCCGGGACGTGGGACCGAGGGGCGTTTTGGTCAAATTTGCTAATTTCGCATATTAGTCCCGATTAATTAGTTACTTTGATTTCTTGAATTTATATTTACATTATACCATCAAATTGAATAGATTTGGTCCACCCGGAGTTGGATACTCATGGCAAGAGAGTGATTAGCGATTGATTTGCACAGTTGAGGTAAGTGGCTTGCCTAACTCTGTATTGGGGAATTTCCCTTAGGCATTTTTACTATTTTTTCCTATAAAAACCCCGTGTACGTGAGGTGACGAGCGTGTGCACGGGATATTTTCACTGGAGTCCCATATTTCTTTCTACATAACTCTTCCTTTCAACTCTATTATTACTGTTATCATTTAAATTGCATAATAACTTAAGATTTATCATGGTAAATTGATTTCTAACTGATTTTCCAATCATTACTATTCTTTGAAAATGATTTAATGATTTTACTTCGAGATTTCCAACTGGTTTTTCCTCAAACCCTTAAACTACGTTATTTTGGAGATTTACTTTATATTACGTATAAATACAGGGATTGCGGGCATAGACCTGAGCCTTTCCCTCATACTGCATTGCATACATAGGGATTGTGGGCAGAGACCCGAGCCTTTCCGTCATACTGCATTGCATACAGGGGTTGCGGGCATAGACCTGAGCCTTTCCCTCATACTGCATTGCATACATAGGGATTGCGGGAAGAGACCTGAGTCTTTCCCTTACACTGGATTGCATACATAGGGATTGCGGGCAGAGACCTGAGCCTTTCCCTCATACTGCATTGCATACATAGGGATTGCGGGAAGAGACCTGAGTCTTTCCCTTACACTGGATTGCATACATAGGGATTGCGGGAAGAGACCTGAGTCTTTCCCTTACACTGGATTGCATACATAGGGATTGCGGGAAGAGACCTGAGTCTTTCCCTTACACTGGATTGCATACATAGGGATTGCGGGCAGAGACCTGAGCCTTTCCCTCATATTGCATTGCATTGTACCTTTATTTTCTTACAGAGCTTTATATATATATTGCGCTGATCCGAGAATTTGATGATACCATTTCTTGCTAGCCTTTACTCATAATTTCTATTGATTATCACTTGTTTTACTTACTTGTTCTCTATATCTGTTACTTTGCAAACCTCAGTAGGGCCTCTATCTAACCTCGTCACTACTTGACTGGGGTTAGGCTTGGCACTTACTGGGTACCGAATGTGGAGTACTCACGCCCTTTTGCGCATGTTTTCCCCATGTGCAGATCCAGGTCCTAGTACACGGTATCTCAGCTAGCCAGCAACAGCAATATCAGGAGACTCGAGGTATAATCTGCAGCGTCCGCAGATCTCCGAGTCCCCTTCCTATCTTGATGTTATTGTACTTGTAAATGAAACTATACGGTCTTTTCTTTTCCAGTTGTACGTATTGAGCAGTAGAGTAGCTTGTGATATTCCGGGTTCTGGGAAAAGTAACTGTTAATGCCGAGTGGCGTCGACTTTATTATTATTTATTTCACTTACTGTTATTTTACCTGTTTTATCTAAATTTCGCTTAAGGAATAGGCTTACCTAGTCGTCTAGACTAGGTGCCGTCATGAGACCCAGTCGGAGGGAGAATTGGGTCGTGACACTATTAGATTTCCTTCTACCCAAACTCATCCATAAATAAGGAAGAGATGCACTCCATTAATCAAACACTAAGTTGTTTTCATTAGCAACTTCCATTTCATTTCCGTTAGTAGTTTCCTTCATAATTTCCAAAATATTACAAGTTTATAGATTTAATGAAAAACATGTTAGCTAAATACCAACATTTCTAGTTTTGACTCTCAACATCAACCTGCACCCACGACCTATCTACAAAGCCTCTAAGTACAATTGAAGAGTAATATAGAAATGCCAGCAACAAAAAAGGCTCCGGCTATACCTTAAAACACAAAGTACATGAGAAACAAGAGATACATGACCCCAAAATGAAGTGGGGTTCACCAAGTCATCTCAAGAGAGTGTACCACTATCACTGATCACTACCGCTTGCTATGGAACTACCTGCATCCATTAAAGATGCAGCGCCCCCGGCAAAAGGAACATTAGTACTGTCGAATAGAACTAGTATGTGAAACTAAACCACTATCTCAATAGAATGAACAATAATAATGAGGGAAAAATTCAAGAATGCAATATGAGCTTTAAATAACACTTAAAACATAAAGTTAATGATCACATAGATTTTCAAGTCTCCACACTATTAGGTTGGGTGTTTTTTAGTGCCAATACGCCACAGTCCACCATCCCACCGTGTTCCTACACGGAGTCCGATCTCGGCCCGATCAGCTGAGCTATCTCATTTGAGACATCGACTATACTCACAATTTAATCCACAATACCAGCGTGTTATTACACGGAGTCCGATCTCGGCCTGATCGGCTAAGCCATCTCATTTGAGACATCAACCACATTCACAATTTCATCCACAATACCACTGTGTTATTACACGGAGTCCGATCTCGGCCCTATTGGCTAAGCCATCCATTTGAGACATCAAACATATTCGCAATTTCATCCACATACCACTGTGTTATTATACGGAGTCCAATCTCGGCCCGATCGGCTAATCCATATCATTTGATACATCAACCATATTCACAATTTCATATTTCTTTCCCATCTTTTCACTGCATTAGCACGAGTGGCCCCAATTATGATGTTATTCTTGGCGCTTGGCCGTATTTCATATTCAGCACTTTCATTTCTTTCAATTTCAAAGATCACCATCAAATATCAACATATATAATATTTCAGCAATCATATACCTCAAATTCATTAGTAATGGAAACTTCAAACACAAAACTTTTCATCCAAAATATGAGGCATACCAACCTGCAATAGAAAAACCCATCAAAATCATAAACAATCAATACACCATTTACTCTTGCGATACTCTTTCCCAGAAATGACAATGTACAATTTCAACACCTGAGTATGTATGAACTCGTCACACTGGATACATTTATTAAGCAAAGCATTAGTTAAATGGCCACTTATGGGCATCAATTGGGTACAAAAGATTTCAGGCAATTCTATTTTCGAAGTCATTTTTAAACAGTTGAATCGAGTCTCATTTCATAATCTTTATCACATTCTCTCATTTAATTGGTGCCACTAGCCATAATTATAAATTAAAATCTTGGCACGCTTGCCACACTCTATTTACCAATTCACTTATTTCATTTTCAAGCACCCTTTAGATTATCAACAACAAGATATTTTCAATCAAGACTTTAGGCACGCGTATGGGCAATTAAGAGTCTCAAGCATATTGAGTTTTTCCCACCAAATTTGGCATATTACTTTCATTTGGAACACAGCTCAAATCCATAACATTCTAATACTCAAACCACACTTTTAACATATATCTTTGACATAAGGCTCATTCAGAATAGTCAATTTTATAGGAGATAACCCGGAATATTGAAATTAGGAATCTTGAGCCAACCATACCTGAACTTACGGGAACATTATGAAATTCGATTCTAAGATAGAAAGTTTAGCCAACATACTTTGTTTGAGCTTTTCTTAAGTTCCTAAAACGCCCCAGCGCTTTTAGAAATAACAATCTATATGAAGATAACGAAGATCGGTTAAGAATTAGAAGGATTCCCATGATGTAACTGTCTTAGGAATTTTGTCAAACACCTAACATGTGAAATAGACTACAAGGCTCTACAATGGAGATCTTTTCATCCCTCAACAAATCAACAAGAAACTACCCAAAATGATTCATTACTTCACATATTACAACTTTGTGTCACATGCATGGCCCCCTTCCAACCCCACAATATATATTTTAACTCATAAACTCTTATATGAAATCTTAGAAGTAGGACTTACCCGAAAAGATAAATATCTAGTGATTAGCTTCCTTGATTCTTGAAAATTGGTGTAAGATTGGATGATTAGAATATTAGGTTTCCTCATTCCCTCTCTAAAAAGTTCTCGCCTCTATCTAGATTCACAAGAAAATCTCCTCAAATAAAGCCCCAGCTTATTTATCAAAATGGGGTCGAGTTATGAAAATAGAAAAATAAAGCCTCCGAATCAGGTCTGCGGTTGCAGAATGGACCACAGAACGGGTATGCGGGTCACAGAATGGACCATTTTGTGGATTCACAGACCATTTTTGTGGTTCGCAGAATGGTTCTGCGGTTGCAGAATCAGATTTTTCCAGCTTTTGGTAATTTGGTCATAACTTATTGTAGGAGTGTCCAAATGACTAACGGTTTAAAGCGGTAGAAACTAGAATCAAAGACCTTTCATTTAATAGGTTTTGAATCACATAACACTTTATATAAATATATATATGTAGAAATTCTCGTCTAAAGTTTGGACTTGTACAAACTCATTTGGAATTTTAGCCTATTATGTAATTTTCAACTTGACTTAGACGTAGGCCTCTCCTTAAACCCCACATTACTTATAATATGCCTCGTATAGTTATTACCATATTACTTTGATATCCATCACATTAATATCACATAATATAATATAATTAGCCTACATTGGCACCACTAAATTCTAAATTACTTAGCGCAACTTTTTTCTACGGACTTACACTGGAACTCTGGGATATTGTTGAAAAGGGACCAGAAATACCAATATTATTTGATGAAAAGGGTGTCCCTACTGGACTAAAGCCAACAGAAAAATACTCATAGGAAGATGTCAAAGGAATTCAAAAGAATGCCAAAGCTAAGAAGATCTGATTTGTGGAATTTGACCTGATGAATACAACAAAATATTTGCATGTAGAGATGCAAAATCTATATAGGACGCCCAACAATGTGCTCATGAAGGTACCTCTCAAGTGGAGTAGTCAAAGATTGACATGTTAACTAGGCAATATAAACTATTCAAGATTAAAGAGGGGGAAACTATCCCGGAGATGCACTACCAGGCTCACTGCCATTATCAACGAATTAATATCTCTTGGAGAAGTGATTTCCCGCAACAAAATTGTGAGAATAATTCTGAGCATACTACCTTCTTCATGAGACAACAAAGTAAATGCAATTATTGAAGAAAGGAATCTGAATACAATGGCTCTTGATGATCTGATTGGAAATATGAAAACTATGAGCTAAAGATCAATCAGGATCACCTAGATCGACAAGATGCTGAACCTCGCAAGACCAAGAACCTGGTTCTTAAGACAACCCACTAACAGGACGCTGAAGAAGATGATATTGCATTGCTGACTTGACTCTTTCTGAAAGCAATAAGGAAATGTTGTTTCTTGAAGAAGGGCAGCTCATCAAAACCAAAAACTATGAAAAAGAACAATAATAATAATAATAATAATAATAATAATAATAATAATAATAATAATAATAATAATAATAATAATAATAATAATAATAATAGTGTTGATGGTTGCTTTCAATGTGGAAAGAAAGACAACTACATCAACGACTGTCCCCTATGGGAACTTGAGTGGAAAAAGGGATAATTTCGATAAGGAAAAGCAATAGAATGAAGACGAGGTTCCTAGACAAAGAGTGACAAATAAGGCAATGGACAAAATTATGAAAAAGGCAATGGCTTCCATGCAGTCATCCTCAACTTGTGAGACCGATAATGATGATGGAAGTGAAGATGAGGATCAGTCACTAATGGACAAAGAGCATAGTGATTCAGAATCAGAAGATATCTTGGCATTAATGGGAATTCAAACTCTAACGCTGACGAGGAAGAAGAACCTGAGGTAAGCTTTCAAGACATCAAAGACAAAATTCACACTTACTCTAAAAATAAACTGATTTCACTGTCAGTTGTCTTAATTGATTCATATCAAAAAAAATCTTGAAACCGAGAAATTGATATTTGAGTATGCATCACTTAGACTTGAACACAAAGATCTAGAAATAAGTAGAGAAAATCTTGAGGTCATTGTATTAGATCTCAAGGACCAGATTCTTGTGTTAGAAGATGAAAGGGCTGCCTTAGAAACTGAAAATAATAGATTGCTTAGTGCACCAGATAAAGGTAAGGAGCCAGCCACTAACAATCAGGAGATCTAGAAAGTGAACTGAAAGAAACCAATAACAAACTTCTAGCTGAATCTGAAAAGGCTATACTTCAAGAAAATCTAGATAAGGCCAAGTTTAAATTAGAAAAAGAACTTGAACTAGACTAGGTCTTCCCAGATAGTGTTCAAGATGCATGAAAACCACTAATAAAAAGGGTCTAGGACATACTAAGGTTAAAACTCCTTACAACTCCCATAACAAGTATGTGGACATTCCTGATAACCGCTTATGCACTCACTGTGAAAATAACGGGAACTTTAAGGAAACATGCCCATTCAAAATCAAAGCAGACCTAAAAGTATTGCATATGTTGAGAAAAGGAAATCAGTGAAACCTGGCCTTTGTAGAAGGTTAATAAACAGTCAGGATCGACTAAAAAGAATATTATTCATCCTTTTACTCAAAGAAACAGACCCAAGCTATCTTGGGTTCCTATAAATTAACCCATGAATATTTCTGCACGCTAAGGTGAGAGAAAGAAAGAATTGGTGGTATGTTGACAATGCTTGCTTCCGCCACATGACCGAAAATAGAAACAATTTTCTCTCATTAAGAGCCTATGAATGAGGGAGTATGGGATTTGAAAATGGCAAATGGGAAACATAATCAGCATATGTAAGATTGGTAAGTCCCACTCTTATTCTATAGATAATGTGTACTGTATCAAAGGATTGAAGCATCGTTTGCTAAGTGTATCTCAAATGAGTGACAAAAGTAATCGGGTTCTTTTCACTTCCAAAAGATGTTTGGTGTCAAATTAAAACTCTGAAAACCTGGTTCTCAAAGGAAAAAGGAATAAAAATGTTTACAAAGTTGATTTCATGTCTGCGCCTGAAAATGAACTTTCATGTCTTAGTACACTAGATACTGATTCCTTCTTGTGGAACAAAAGACTAGGGCATGTCGGCTTCTATATGCTGAACAAGCTAATTACCAAGGACCTGGTCTTTGGGTTGCCCAAGTCGAAATTCAAGGAAGATAAAGTTTGTGATGCATGTGCAAAAGGCAAGCAGGTCATGTCTATATTTAAATCTAAAAAGGTAGAAAGTACATCTAGACCTTTGGAACTACTTCACATGGACTTATGTGGACCATTGAGGGTTCAGAGTAGATGAGGTAAGAGGTATGTGTTTGTAATTGTTGATGATTATTCTAGATTTACATGGACTATATTTCTTGCAGCTAAAGATGTAAGTTTCGATATGTTTGTAACTTTTGTGAAGAATGTGTAAAGAAATATGAATAGTTATGTAGCTAATATTACATATGACCGTGGAATTGATTTTGAAAATTCTAACTTCCTTGAATTTTGCAATGAAAATGGTATTTATCATAATTTCTCTATCCCTAGAACTCCACAATAAGATGGTGTTGTTGAAAGGGAAAAAAATCACTAGAGTGGTCTTCCTAAGACCTTCTGGGCTGAAGTTGTAAACATTGCATGTTATATTATAAATAGATGCATGATTATGCCAGTAATTGAGAAGACCCCTATGAGTTACTAAAAGGCAGAAAACCAAATGTAACCCACCTAAGATCCCCTTTGGAAGCAAGTGTTTCATACACAATAATGGGAAAAAGGCTCTAGGAAAGTTTGATGCTAAGAGTGATGACAGTGTCTTCCTGGGTTATTCACCACAAACTAAGGCCTATAAGGTTTATAACAAATGAACTAAATGTGGTGAATAAAGCATTCATGTTATTATTGATTAATCTAACATTTTGGCTAAGAAATGTACACAAGTTTTTGATGATGGTTATTTAAGCCCAACTAAAATTTATGAGGAGAAAACAAACCATGAAGTACCAGAAGCTGCTGCAGAACATGAACCAGGTCCTTTCGGAAACAGCTCAGGAGGTGTCACATATAGGGGGACAACACAGGAGAATCAAGGTGAAGCTACAACACCTGCTATCCCTGTTGAACATGAAGAGAACATTGAGAATAAAAGATCTCATGCAGGGGTTGGAAATATCAAAGCTCCCATCCTCTAACAAATGTGCTCACCCTAGTTGACTTCGGAATGGTAACAAAGTCAAAATGTAGGAATATGATTGCCTTCACAGCATACATATCCATGGTAGAGCCTAAGAATATTAAAGAAGCTCTTGGAGATGCATATTGGATAGTGGTCACGCAAGAAGAACTAAACCTGTTTGATAGAAATAAAGTTTGGCATCTGGTTCCCAGCCCAAAGAACAGAACAATTATTGGAATCAGATGGGTGTTTAGGAACAAGCTGGATGATAAAGGGGATATTACCAGACATAGAGCTAGATTGGTTGTATTGGACTATAATCAAGAAGAAGGAATTGGCTACGATAAAACATTTTCTCTTGTGGCTAGGATAGAGGCAATTCGCATGATTATTGCGTTTGCATCAAACAAGGGTTTCAAGTTATATCAAATGGATGTCAAGAGTGCTTTCCCGAGTGGATACTTGAATGAAGAAGTATTTGTTCGACACCCCCAAGTTTTGAAAGTCATAAGTTTTTAGACTATGTGTATAAGTTGGCCAAGGCACTTTATGGGTTAAAACAGGATCCTAGAGCATGGTATAAAAGACTATCAAAATTCCTTCAGGTGAACGGGTTCTCACGAGACAAAATTGATCACACATTGTTCCTGTTAAAAAGTGGTACAAACCTACTGATAGTGCAAATATATGTTGATGACATCATCTTTGGAGCCACAAATGAATCTCTTTGTGATTTGCTTAACTCATGGAAAGTGAATTTGAAATGAGCATGAGAGGAGAACTAAATTTCTTTCTTGGATTCTAAGTTAAGCACACAGAGAAAGAAACTATGATGCACCAACAAAAGTACAACAAAGAGTTTCTCAAAAGGTTTGATATGGACAATGCTAAAACAATTGATACTCATGTTGCTACTGCAACCAAATTGGATGTGGATGAATTCGGTACTTCTGTTGATGAAAATAAATACAGAGGTATATAGGTTCCCTACTCTACTTGACCACAAGTAGACTTGACATTATGTATAACTATTGTCAAAAAGATGACTACTGTGGAAAGGGATGAACATCAAGGTGAAGTTATTGTGGAGAGTGAGGTGAGTACGGTAAAGGAGGGTGAAAATATTGGTAAGGTTTTAAGAAAGGAGAAATAGGAGGAAGATGTAAGAGGACATGGGGACACTATATGCACTGGAGTAGAAGCACCAGAATCCCCTAGACAACAACCAGGTTATTCTGCTGCTGGTGATGGAGAACTTGCTATGGAAATTGTGACTAAGCAAGAGGCTACTCCGGTTCAAGAATCGATTTTGTTTGAACGTTGAACCTGGAAAATCAGAGTCCCTTGATTGAACTGATTCTGAGGAAGAGGAAAATGATGGAGAAGTAGAAGTTGAATGATATACAGTGAAGACATGGATGATAAGCTATGGTGAATCTCATTTCCAGGTTGAAGGAGAAGTGACAAGCTGAGAAAAGTCTGCTCCCACGAGGGTAAAGGTTATTGCAAAGCAAAGAAGTCCTGCCTCTTAGGGATGTGAACTTAGGGGGAAGAACACTTGTGACTAGAAGAAAAAGCAAAACAGATCTTGAGAAAGCTATGGAGGAGAATAAGAGAAAGAAAAAGAAAGACAAGGTTTTAGACTAATTGATGAGTCTGATGTAGTAGAGGTGGACTCAGCGGGTGGAGATGAGGATGATGAATAAGAGGAGGAAGAGGTTCCTCTTCAAGAAAAGGTAAAGAAGAAGGTTGAATCTTCTGCATCCACTCCCAGAGGAAAATCTGTCAAGAAAAGAAAAGCTACACTCTCTAATCGTGAAGTGAAATGAACTAGTTCCAAAGGAAGATGTCGTGTACTTGACAAATAAGTACACTAAGAAGAGGGAGAAGTTGATCGCTAGAAAGGTAGGAAAAGGGGAGATGAAGCCGGTTCACAAATTTCTCTTTGAGTTTGTGAACAAATGTTTATTGCCTCGTTCTGAAAGGAGGCATGAGGTAACTTATAAGTGGGGATTTTGACTACTTATTAGCGTCTTTTAGTTTTTATTTTAGTCCAAAAGTGTTTAATTGTATTCCAAAAAACTGATGAAATATGCTTAATTGCAGGAGTATTGGAAAATGAGTCATTATGATGAAATCCAGCTCAAGAAGGACTGCTTTTGAACAAGGACAAAACTCAAGCACACAAGCTCAAGTGCGGACCGCAGAATTCTATCTACCGCCGCAGAATGTGAAGAAGAATCAGCAGAGCTCCAGTGCTAAATGCGGACCGCACAATAATTGTACGGCCACAGATGTCAAAGTTCAGAGATATCAACTTCAAGCTCAAAAAGAAATGCGGACTGCACTATAATTGTGCAGCCGCATAAATCAACTATGCGACCGCACTCAGGAAATGTGCGGTCCGCAGAAGAGCCCAGTGTGGTCGCACCCAGTATTCATATTCTGAATTTAAAAATTGACCGACTCCCGTTGCTATGCATTTCAGAAAATGGTTATATCACGAGGACGCGGTGATACATCTAAGGGGAGGGGTGAACTCTCTTGAGGCCAAGGCAGGGGCACCCAACCACTCGTTGTGCAAAAAAGGATATCTAAAAAGACAACCACCGAGCGAAGTAGCGCCACAGAGCCCTCTAAATCAAATTCTTAAATCCCGTATAGGGAAACATATGAGGGCCACTCTGTGGAAGAACGACCCGATACCCAATCTCAACCACATCAATTCCCAGGGAGATACTAGCTCCGTATGAGCCTTCCACCTCAGCAAGCTCTTTTGAGGGTTTGGAAGATGGCAGTCAAGGTTCAGAACCCTCATCTACTCACACCCCCGCCACACCTGTCACAATTGATGATGATGATGATATTCCAAATGACAGTCAAGGGGGTGATACTAGAGTTGCCGGCCTCGAGAGGTCGAAAAAGAAGGAGATTTAGGAAGATAGATTCGTGAACCTGGCAGCTTTTACAAGGTTTCGAGAATGGTGACCTCAGAGATTGCTCACACTTGAGCGTCAGTTTCTTTTGAAAGATTTGGATAAGTTCAATCCGAATATGGCAAATCAGTTTCGGGAGAGAAAAAGGTGGACATGGTTCACTAAAAGAATGATGGATGACAAGGAGCACTTAGTCCGTGAATTCTACACCAATGTGGCGCACATCAAGAAGGGGACTAAGGATACTAAGGTGAGAAATTTGAAAGTACGATTTGATCAGAGCACCCTGAACACCTATTTGGGGATCGAGGAGGTGGAGCCGGTTCAATATTTGGAGAATTTTGCATTGGGTGATGTGGCTCGCCCTTGGTTAGCTGAGATCTTAGCAGCTACAGGAAAACCACCACCGTAGATCACAACAGGGGTTCCCATTTAGCGGCCACCCTCAACTTTGAGGCAAAAGGGTGGCAATCATTTGTGTGCAGTCGCATAGACCCGAGCCAAAATGAAAACAATCTCCCAGTCGCTCGGGCAGTCTTAGTTTCCTTCATCATGGTCGGGTACCCAATCAATGTGGGTGCTATCATGTCGTCCAACATGTCTACGATTCTCAGGCAGGGTGAGAGCTCATATTCGTATCCCCACACTATTACGAAGTATCTCACAGATGCAGGGGTGGAGCCCAAGAGTTTTGATACAAAGGTTTGGGCTAAGAAGCCCTTATCCTGGTACTCTTTAAAGTACACATGGAAAACCCGAAGAACAAGGGTAAGTCGACTACTATCGTAGGCTAGTCTGATGAGCCATCGGTGGTAGATGAAGATTCAGCTGCCATGCCTTTAAATCAATCATACCTTCCACAACAGTCGGGCCTTCAACCGAGACAACTGCCATGCCTCAATATCTATCTCCAGGGCCATCAATATCGGTGCCTTCCTCCTCTACCTATCCACTCTCTACGCTGCGAGTCTCTCAGACACTAGCGAGTCTCAATAACTGGGTACAGACAGCTACTGCAAAGCTGTCTGACCTATCCAATATTGTTGCAGCATAGGCTTCTACTCCAGCACCCCAGATTCCTCTGTTAGTGGAGGAAACTTTGAAGAATATATTGGAGAATAAAAAGACCATCATGGACACCTTTTTGGCACATGGGGGAGCAATTGAGGAGCTTGGTAAGCAGGTGAAAAAGATGAGGAAATCCCAGGCTTCAAGGAAATCAGTTGACAAGTTGAGACGAGAGTGACCAAGATAGCAGTAGCTGGTGATTTTCCATTTGACTTACTGATGGAGACAGATCCATCAGTACCAACACACCCACCAACACCATAAGCACCAGTGGCACCAGCTGGCCAGTCTAAGGAGCCAGACCTTGCTGCCCACACAGTTGAGGCGGTGCTACAGGAGTTCACCAACCCATCTACTCCCTCAGCAAAGGATGATGAGATACAAGAGGAGGAGCTTGAGAGAGGTGATGCTTCTATGGACACTGAGACCACATAGGGAGTCCTCTCTACTCTTTCCCTTCCTTGTCTATATTTTTTTAAGCATTGAGGACAATGCTTATTATTATTCAAGGGGTGGAGTTTATTTTGATTTGACATTTGACATTAGCCTGTAATAACTGATAATATTTTCTTTCTTTTTATTTTCATTTTGTACATATTCTTCTCTCTTTATTGATGTATATATTCACGTTCCCTTTCTCAGTTTGTATATTCATTTATGCTTTCAGTAGTTTACTTCATAACTTCTTTATTTTGTTTTGTTAGTAGTCAATGTTTAGCCTAATAGCTTCTTATTTACTTTAATAGCTTCTTTTTGATTTAGTAGTTTCATTTTATGTTTAAGTGAAAAGCCTTATTTTTTTAATGCCACGGTTTTTCCAAAGGTGGTTTTGTGTGAACCAGGTGACTTTTTCCAACGATGGATGGCGTGACAACCTTCTTAAGGGATTGAGTCCGTTTTTGATGTTTAGGTAAGAACAATAGTAATAATGAATAAGAGAGTCAAGCATGCTTCACTTGGTACCAACACACTTAACTACACGCTTATGGTTAAAAACAAGTTCTTAGAAAAAAAATAGCTCTAGCTAGTGACCTTGTGACTCTTGTGTTGCCTTAGACAATCATCAAGTAGTTTAGTTGAACCATTACTGATTTTCAATCTTGAATACGGTTGTTGTAGGACCTTGACTCTATCCTCTTTAACAATCCATATGTGTGAGAGGTGAGATATTTTGTTGCAAGTCTAAGTACCCATGTGAATGGTCTAGAACTTGCCCCGAATATATTTCTAGGCAAAATATTAAGTTTTGCTTGGCTTGAGAAGTGATTGTAGGCTCTCCTTGACCTGTTTTGAAATTTACCATGGCCCACCAATGATGTTATCCCTAGTCAACCCTTTTGAGACTAAAACCTTTCTCATTATATAACCATGTTACAAGCCTTTACCCGTTTTGTAGTGACCTTCTCTTGGCACCCGAGCTTTGCATAACACTCATGAGAAACAATTGATGAAAACATAAATTTAGGGGAAAAGACGAGGAGTTTCAAAGTGGTATCAAGGTACAAAAAGAGAAAAAAAATGAATAAAGGAAAGAGAAAGAAAAAGAAAGAAAGAACAAAAGAAAAATGCAAAAAGAAAGTGAATAAATTGAAAAGTTGAAGGGATTAAAAAAAAAGAAAAAATGCAAAGCATGGAGAAAACAAAGAAGAAGAAAATGAATATCATGACCAAGAAAGAGTGATGCCAATCACTCTAGTTCCCCTAAGGAAAAAGAAAATTCCTCAAAGAGTCGGCAAAGCATGAGACAAAAAAAGAAAATGGAGTGCTTAAGGGAAGATGAACTCGTTCTATTCTAACACTTCCTACCTTAGTCCAAAAGCCTTCATTACATGTTTAACGACCCGGTCGATCATTTCGTGAGATTAGCCCCATTTTCCCTATTTCTGCTTTGCTTTGTATTGTTTAGCTTATTTGTGTGGTGTTTGGTCGGTTGGCTCGTGTTCGGAGTGGTCGTGGTGAGAAAAGAGACACTTAGTCTCTTAAGAGGGTTTAATAATTGGAAAAGTCAATCGGAAGTTGACTTGTGGGCAAATGACCTCGTCGGAATGTGATTTTTATGGCTATTATAGCTTCGTTAGGTGGTTTGGGATTTGGGAGTGTGTTCGGAATGTTGTTCAGAGGTCCGGAGTAGAATTAGGCTTGAATTTGGCAAAATTGGAGTTTTGGCGATTTCCGATCGGCAGTGGAAAATTAGATATCGGGGTCGGAATGGAATTTTGGAAGTGGGAATAGGTCCGTAAAGTCATTTGGGATGTGTGTGCAAATTTTCAGGTCATCCGGACGTGCTTTGGTTAGTTTCGGCATTGTTGGCGAATTTCGGAAGTTTAGAAATCCTTAGGCTTGAATATGGATTGATTTGGTGTTTTGATGTTATTTTGGGTGTTTCGAGGGTTCGACTAAGTTTGGGTGATCATATGTGACTTGTGGGTACTATTGGTTGAGGTCCCGAGGGCCTCGGGATGAGTTTGGATGGTTGGCAGATGAGTTTTTTGCATTATAGTTTGCTGGTGTGAGGCTGTTCTGTGATTCCGCAGATGCAGACGGGTGGCCGCAGGTGCGGTATGGCCATCAAAGGTGCGGAGTTTGGCTGGTTGAGGCTTCATCGCAGATGCGGAAAATTACCGCACCTTCGAGCCCGCAGATGCGGCAGTTTGGGCGCAGGTGAGGAAAGGGAAAAGTTAATTAAATCCGCAAATGCGCACCTGGGACCGCAGGTGCGAGAAAAAGGCTGCTGGTGCAGTATCGCTGGGCAGAACATATAAATAGATGCCTTCGCGAATATATGGCTTATTTCATCAATTTTTCATACTGGTTGGAGCTTGTGGGAGCGATTTGAAGAATGATCTTAAGGGAATTTCGTGGAGGTAAGATTCTTGGACCTAAAACTCGTTTCTGTGGTGATATTTGACTGATTAGGCATGAAATCTATGGGAATTAAGGGTTAAAATTGGGGGATTAAGGCTTGAAATTGGAGACTTTGATTTGGGGATTTGAGGGGCTATTTGGGGTCCGGTTTTGATGTATTTGGTATGTATGAACTCGTGGGAGGGTAAGGATTCCAGTTTTGTAAATCGGATTTCGAGACGTGGGCCCGACGGTCGGGTTTGTCCGATTTCGGGATTTTTGGTATAAATTGGTTCTTTTTGAGTGGGCTTTGTTCCTTTAGAGTATTTTGATGATATGAATCTATTTTGAATAGATTCAGGGTGTGTTGAGGCCGAGTCGAGGGACAAAGGCATCGCAGAGTAGTTTTTCATCCGGTTTGAGGTAAGTAATGACTGTAAATCTTGCCTTGAGGGTATGAAACCCTGGACTCTTCATTGTATCACTATTTTTTGGGTGGCGCACATGCTAGATGATGAGTGTGTGGCGTACATTGTTGGGGGATTGTGACTTGGTCCGTCCTATAGCAACTATTAGGTTGCGTATTTGATCATAAATCATATGATATTTCATGTTTTAAAGATTATTACTATGTTTTGGGCCTCATGCCGTATTTGGGCCTCATGCCAAGTGTTTGGACCCCTTGGGGGCTTTTACTATTACTCATCTCTGTGTTGACTTATGATTTACACTCAGTCATATTGTGTTTAAATGATTTCGAAACTCGGTCTTATTTCCACTATTTTGAGGTATAAAATGATACTTTGGATCGAGTACCCCGTGTTACTGATAGCCCGAGTGGCTTTTTGAGAGGTTTCTGACTGAGTGAGGCCAAAGGCCTATGTTGGGAGGATATTATGGGATCG
This sequence comes from Nicotiana undulata, assembly GCA_005239495.1. Lineage (NCBI taxonomy): Eukaryota > Viridiplantae > Streptophyta > Magnoliopsida > Solanales > Solanaceae > Nicotiana > Nicotiana undulata. The sequence goes on along the minus strand of ML298375.1, from coordinate 32,367 downwards.
GGCTGCGCGCCGTAACATGTTATACTGTTTATGATATGTGAGAGGTCGAGAGTCTAAGTGATTATGCCACGAGATGGCCTACTATAGCGCTTGGGCTGTATGAGCCGCTCCGGAGTCTGCACACCCCCAGTGAGCGTAGGTACCTACTAAGTGTGAGTGACGAGTGACGAGTGATTGGGAGGCATGAGTGACTGTGAGGTTGCTCGATGGGCTGATACCGAGTGATTGTGAGGCATGCCGAGTGACTAATTCTGAGTGATGTTAAGCTCGAGGGGCGATTTATGAAATATGTTTTTGCCCGAGAGGCTATTTATGATTTTTATCATTTCTATACTAAATTAACTTGATTTCTATGGAAACTGTTGAAAGGTACATTTCCAAGGGAATTTTACTAAAATCGACTTTCAAGTATTACAAATTATCGTATATGTGAGGTTTTGAAAGAAGAATTGTATTTTCTGTGGATTGATGACTTGTTTATGTGTTTCGTAGTTCTCAGATATTATTTACTTTCATTACTACTGAGTTGGCGTACTCACATTACTCCCTGCACCTTGTGTGCAGATTCAAGTGCTAGAGAGGAGTGAGCTGTTTGTCTGCCCAGGGATTTCGGAGAATTTTGCAAGGTAGTTGCACGCGTCCGCAACCTTGCTTTTCTCCTTCTTATTTCTGTAGTAGTCGCACTCCCTAGACTTATTTTGTATTATAGATATTGCGTCATATTTATGTATTTCTTTAGATGCCCGTGACCCAGTGACTCCGGGGTTTTGGGCGGTGTTTAAACATTTGGCTTAGTATCTTTTGTTTTAAAATGTTTAATTGAAATGTTTATGAACTATCGGTTCAGAAGTGATATAAAACAAGAGTTCTTAATGTTTGAAAATCTAATTGGTTGGCCTAGTATCTCGATAGGCGCCATCACGACCAGGGGTAGTTTCATGGTCGTGACAAGTTGGTATCGGAGCCTAGGTTAAAACCCGACTTGAGAAATTTATCAACTGTATTGTTCAATACCCATTTGGACTTGAGAACGCCAAATTGGGAAAAATAACTCCCTTACCGAGAGGTATTGAGTGGGTATTTGAGTGTTGATTTCTATAATACACCCCGACCAACGACACAAGCTTTAAAGTTTACAACCCGTTAGGGAAACACCTAGGTGAAAGTCACAACCCTAGTTCCTTTACATCATTTGAAAACAACAACAAAAACAACATTCTCTAGTTTTATATCTTAAACTTGTAACCCGTAGCGTAATTTTAGAAGTGAAAACAAAAAAATATTTGTGGAAGTGCAATCAAGATACTTCACGTGCTTAATCCAAATATATACCACTAATCCCATCTCAGCTCCCTATGGATTTGATCCCGACTCCTTATTAGGTATTATTATTGCAATCAGCTATTTCACAACCCCGAATAGAGGTGTGACTTGGACGAGATCACTAACCTACCTGGACTTGGCTGTTATGGATGTCCTTGACCAGAAAAGATCAATTAACCTCCCATCTCAGATGTTGAAGCACATGGCTAGGGCTGCTGATCAAGAACGGGTACTCATGCTTTGCCATATGGGTTCCTGTTGAACTAGGGTGTTTAAATTTTTTTAAAAATGGTACAAATAAGTATTTGCTTTAGGAGGAGACCCTGAAATAATGTAATTGATTGACCGACCACCTGGAACCAAGAGCAAAAGTATGGTTACCAACCTACTTGAGGAATTGGCTGCTACCAGCGAGGAAAAAGAAAAGCTGAAAGAAGAAATTGCCTCATTGAAGGAGGAAAACAAGAGGTTTGAAGAAGAAGAAAGAACAAAAAGCCTCGACTGCAAGAATTGATAGGCTTCTGGGGATAATTCAAGGAGAACACTCTACCACCAAATAATCTGGTCATCAATCCTCTTAGGTTCCCATGAGACTTGTTGTCATCCCCATGTCCCACACCCTCTTTATGACCTGTGTTTGTGTTTCTTTTTGTTTGGTGTCATTGGCAGTTTGACGGGTTTATTCAACCGTCTTTTAGTTTGGCCCCCTTTGACTTTAATGTGGTACGTAGTTATTATCAAATGGCAATCTATATTATTTCTTATTTTGGATAATTCAAAATGTCTGGATGGTATGTTTTCGATTATCCATATATTCTTTTGACGATATGTACATGTTAGTGTAGCCCCAGCAGCCATGGGTTTTACATTACTGCATTCTCTCATTACGCTTACTGACATATTGGTTTTTTTGTTGATGCCAAAAAGGGGAAGTTAGGTGTGTGCTTACAAACCAGGTTCTTGAAAATGTCTTGTACTAATAACTGGAAAACATTTTGAGTTGTTTTATTGAAGGTATAACAACGAAATATACCTAGTCATCTATAGGGTTGCGATAAATGGAAGGCGAGTTCCTTACACTAGTGCAAACATGGAAAAACTAAAGAAATATACTGAAACTAGTTCTTGTGCTGAAAGCTAATGAACTTGAAGCAAGCTAGTTGATGGAGTCACACATGGGTTTGTTATCATCAAAAAGGAGGAATTTGTTGAACTGAGAACGTATTGTATTTTGATGATTAACAAACTGTGATAAGAATCAAAATTTAGGGTCTAGTCTGCCATATGCAAGACTGCTGTGAAGATGTGACAAAGTAAGAACATTGAACGTCAAAAGAACTAGGCTTATAGCAGGCTAGCTAAAGTCACCAAGTCAGACGCGGAACACCAACTTTCCCATATAATAAAGGATTTCTAGAAGATCCTGCTCGTGTCCAAACAGGAATACGCATTTGGAGGATTTTGTGTAATAACAGGAATATGCATATATGGAAAATACTTTTAGGAAGTGTCGCGCCCCCTTTTTCCTCTCCTTTCGAATCAGTCAGGGTTTTGACATTATTAGGACAACTCATTTCCTTTTGGGATAAGGGATGTGAAGGATTTGAAGAGTCTCCACATAACGAATTAAGGTGCGTTAGGGCACCTATCACGGGTTGCTTATAACACAAATTGAATAACCAGAGATTGGGTAAGGGCTTGAAATTACTTCAAGGGGAAGGTGTTAGGCACCCCTCAAAGTCCACAACTGTGGTTCCCGGCCAAACCAACTTTGTGAATTTAAACAAGTAGCGAATAGGCAATCAAAGCATATAAACAAATAAAGGTTTGAAGAGATTCACAGTCTAAGCACACATATGTGTTAAAAGTTTTAAAAGATTCACAATCTAAGCACACATATGTAAGGGATAGGGAAATCCTAAGTTGTTTATCCTATAGGATCACATCAATGCAATGTCCGGTATCTCTCCTCAACGAGGGGCTACACGCGACATTAGCGCACCGGTCATCATATCCTTTCCTACCCTTTATCCCACCCCTTAACAGTTATTTAGCGAGTTTTATTTAACGATATCTATGCGTGCTGTTACCCGTCCCTTCCTTGTGGTCTTGGAGGAATTTAAGAACTCTAGATATAGGCAGTCCTAGACAAACCCCTAAGGTTTTTTAAAAGGATAAAATTCTAGGCGACAAGCAAGAACAAATAGGACTTAACAAATAAATACAGGAAAAGCAGTTAAGAGGCCCAGATTTACCTCCACAGATAATGCACATAAGCAGCATCTCAAACACAAACAAGAGGAAGTTTTATTAAGCAGAGCCCTAAGCAGGATATCTAAGTGAGTTTCAATGCATAGAGATAGGCAAACTTGTTTATTAAACCAACGATAGGGCCCTAATCAGTTTGCCTACTGATTTTAGACCTGTGAGTCTTTAAGCAGTGAACATAATAAAAAAAGAAGTTTTCCAGTTTTAAAGAGATTGATTACCTAAGGCTTTCCTAGGCGTGGGACTGTGCATAATAATTACCAGAATTGTTAAAATAGTTCAAAGGTTGTTTTACCTAAAAGAATGTAGTTCTAGGTGATATAAATATGAGAATGCAAAGATTGTTACCAGTTTTATTAAAAGCAGACATGATAACTATACGTGAAGTTGTTTTGTATCCTTTCATGAATCAATGGTTTAAGCTAGGCGTGGTTAAGCAAATGCAAACAGAATGCCTAACACATGATTTCTAAGTGCTCAGAAACGACAGTTTTATGTCAATGATCCTTAAATTAACAAAATTCCCAAGTCATGATTTTCTAAATGCACACGAAGTTACAGAATTGTTAGAACATGATTTCTGAATGCACCAGAGTAATAATTTTTATATTAATTTTGTTATCCTAGGAGCAGGATCTCTAAGTGCATAAACATAGATTAAGGACATGTTGTACGTTAAAGCAGTAAACATGAAAGCCCTAAAGACATGGTATCTAATGCATGCTTAGCATGGTTTGAATGAATATTGTCACGACCCGAAATCCCACCTTCGGGACGTGATGGCGCCTAACGTTGAACCCGCTAGACAAGCCAACGTTTGAACTAAATAAACTCATTAAAAACTACAATAAGCAAGATAACTAAGGCATCCNGAAAATAAGTACATATGACTGTCTCTGAAACTACAAAATAAGACAGAACTTAAAGAGAAGGGTAGAAGGTGACGCCAAGGCCCACGAACATCTACGGGTCTACCTCGAGGTCTCCTGAATGAACTGGTGGAATGCTCCCTCCGTCAGTGCCCACCGGGTCCGGCTGCGTAGTCTGCACAACATAAAGAAGTGCAGGTGTAGCATCAGTACAACCGACCCCATGTACTGAGTAAGTGCCGAGCCTAACCTCGGCGAAGTAGTGACGAGGCTAGGACCGACAACAATATACATACCTGTGCAATTTTCTATAATAACAGGAAAAGATCAACATAAATAAACAAGTATAAACAGATACGGGGAGAGTCATGCTAGGGATAGAAGGGGCAACAAATACTAGCATAGTGGAACAGGGTAACAACTGAAATGTAACAGTAAAATCAGGAATTTAACGCCTCAGAACAGATAATGAATAACACAAGGCACAACATGTCCCC
>ML298375.1:2719-27320 GCA_005239495.1 Nicotiana undulata | reverse complement strand
AAACAAAAAAAAAAAAAAAAAAGGCCAAACTGCCCCCCCCCCCCCCCGTGCATCACCTCACAAATCACTCGGCACGGAATGTCCCATCGTGCATCAAACAATAACATATCGGCACGGCATGTCCCCTCGTGTGATAAACAATAAACAATCAGCACGACATGTACCCTCGTGCGATAAATAATAAACAATCAACACGACATGTCCCCTCGTGTGATAAATAATAAACAATCAGCACGGCATGTACCCTCGTGCGATAAATAATAAACAAATCAACACGGCATGTCCCCTCGAGTGACAAATAATAAACAATCAGCACGACATGTCCCCTCGTGTGATAAATAATAAACAATCAGCAATATAATGTGCAACTAATAATAAGAAATCCCAAGTGTACAGAAAAACTCAATAAAATTCTATCGTCCCGGCAAGGGATTCAGCTATAACCAAATTCGCTCAAAAATACAATTTCAACAGTAAAAGCTTCAACTGAACAATTAATCAATAATTCCCCACGTCATGAAACAACGTCAATGTATCACTCCTAAATCACCAATTATTCATAGTACAAAGAATATCAAGAACACGGTACAATTCATCACAATTGACTCATTGGCATGCTGGACCACAACATATAGGCACTCGTCACCCCGCCTATACGTTGGACATGAAATACATATAGCAAATAAGACTCTATACCTAATCCCTCAAGCTAAGGTTAGGCCAAACACTTACCTCGGCTCCAAAGTGCAAGTCAAGCCTCTATCACAGCCTTTCCTCTCGAATCCAACTCCGAATCGATAATATCTAGACATAATTGATTTATTAACATCAATAATTACTCAATAAACAAATTACAAAGCCTAATTATACGTTTTCTATCATTCTTCATAAAATACCAAAATTCGACCCCGGGTCCGCACGCTCGAATTCCGAAAATTCTCGAAAGAATCACTCACCCATAGCCTAAGGATCATTAATATGACGTTCCCACTTGAATTCATAGCATTAAACGGACAATACGCAAATCTTCTCAAGAACCCTAAATTTACAACCCACTTCTTGATTTTCCATCAATTTAGTAGGTAATCCCATTAATAATTCATGCATGAAACTAGTATTAGGGAGAAATTAACTTACCTTAGTCATAGCCAGGTCGTGGTGTGTCCTTCTAAAGCTCACAAGTCTCTAATGGGGTTTTTGGTTTGAAGGGAATGAGGAAATCCCGAGTTTTTGGAATTAAAAATAGTCTGGCCTACAAGGGTTCCGCACCTGCGGCCTTGGGACCGCACCTGCGGTCCCGCACCGGCGAGAAAAGGATCGCATCTACGGAAAATGGCAAGGCAGGCTAGGGTCGCACCTGCGGACCTAGAGACCGCACGTGCGGCTCCGCTCCTGCGGAAAAGGAACCGCACCTCCGGAACCTCCGCACCTCCAGAACCTCCGCACCTGCGAGGATGGGACTGTATGAGCGGTCCCGCACCTGCGGCTGGGAAACCGTACCTGCGGTCACACCAGCAACAGCTGCAGTAGCAGTTGTTCTAGCTGGTTTTAAGCCCCGTTGAGTGTCCGGAAGGCACTTGGGCCTACCCGAGCCCCCGTCCAAATATACCAAAAAGTCCTAAATCATAATAAGGACTCGCTCGAGCCTTCGGAACACCCAAAACAACGCTAAATCTCAAAATCACATCCCAAAACCCCTAAAATCCTAACTTAAGCAACTTCAAGTTCTTGGTTCTATAACTATGCGCCGGACCAACCTATACAACTCGGAATGACATCAAATTTTGCAGACAAGTCATAAATGACATAACGGGACTATTCCCGGTCTCGGAATCACATTCGGACCTTGATAACATAAAATCACGCTCCAAACCCAAATCTCAAATTTAAGGAAATCCTTATAACTTCATTAACTCTCAATTTCCCATTTTTGATCCGAAACACGTCAAATCAAGTCCGTTCCTTACCAAATTTCACAGATAACTCAAATAACATATATTGAACCTGTTCTAGGCTCCGGAACCATAATACGAGTCCGGCAACACAGGTTTTACATCGAGGTTCATTTTCATAAGCCTTTATTATTTTCAGAAAACAATTTTCTTTAAAAATTCATTTCTCGGACTTGGGTCCTCGAAATTCGATTCCGGGCATACGCCAAATACCCATATTTTCCTATTGACCTTCCGGGACCGTCAAATCACGGGTCCGGGTCTGTGTACCAAAAATGTTGACCAAAGTCAACTTTATTCAATTAATTATCATAAATTTGGCTCTTTATCAAGTTTTCCACATAAAGGCTTCCCGGCTATGCGCCCGGGCTGCACACGCACATCAAAGTTAGATTAACGGAGTCTTTCGGGGCCTCGGAACACAGTCATAATCAAATTTACATAGGATGACCTTTTGGGTCATCACAACCTCCACCTCTAAAACAAACGTTCGTCCTCGAACGGACATAGAAAGGTACCTGAATCGGGGAAACGATGGGGATATAGCTCCGCATATCGGACTCGGAATCCCAGGTCACTGCCTCAACAGGCTGACCTCTCCACTGAACACGAACCGAAGGATAACTTTTCGATCTCAACTGACGAACCTGCCGAGCCAATATGGCTATCGGCTCCTCCTCATAAGACAAATCCTTGTCCAACTGGACACCGCTGAAATCAAGTACATGAGATGGATCCGCAATATACCTCTGGAGTATAGACACATGAAACACCGGGTGCACGGTTGATAAGCTCGGCGGCAAGGCAAGTTGGTAGGCCACCTCTCCTACCTTATCCAATATCTCAAATGGACCAATGTACCTAGGGCTCAACTTGCCCTTCTTCCCGAACCTCATCACGGCCTTCATAGGCGACACTCGAAGAAATACCCGGTCTCCTATCATGAATGGCAAATCTCGAACTCTGCAATCCGCATAACTCTTCTGCCTGGACTGAGATGTACGAAGTCTATCCTAAATAATCTTCACCTTGTCCAAGGAATCCTGGACTAACTCAGAACCCAACAATCTGGCCTCTCCTGGCTCAAACAATCCGACTGGAGACCGACACTGTCTACCATACAACGCCTCATACGGAGCCATCTGAATGCTCGACTAGTAGCTGTTGTTGTAGGCAAACTCAGCTAAAGGCAAGAACTGGTCCCATGAACCACCAAAGTCAATAACACAAGCCCGCAACATAACTCTCGCTGAAATACTCTCCATAAATGGGAGGTAAACTGAGTACCCCTGTCTGATATAATGAATAAGGGCACACCATGCAATCGAACAATCTCTCTCATATATATCCTTGCCAACTTCTCCGCTGAATATGAAACTGATACCGGAATGAAGTGCGCTGACTTGGTCAGCCTATCCACCACAACCCAAACCGCATCAAACATCCTCTGAGTCCGTGGGAGTCCAACTGCAAAGTCCATGGTGAAACGCTCCCACTTCCACTCAGGAAGCTGAATCTGCTGCATCAAACCACCGGGTCTCTGGTGCTTGTACTTAACCTGCTGACAGTTCAAGCACCGAGCTACATAAGCTACAATATCCTTCTTCATTCTCCGCCACCAATAATGCTGCCGCAAGTCCTGGTACATCTTTGCGGTGCCCGGATGAATGGAGTACCGGGAACTATGGGCCTCCTGTAGTATCAACTCACGAATACCATCAACATCAGGTACACAAATACGGCCCTGCCTCCGCAGAACTCCCTCATCATCAACCGCAACATGCTTGGCACCTCCGTGCCAGACTGTGTCTCTAAGAACACATAAATGACGATCATCATACTGCCTGGCCCGAATACAGTCATACAATGAAGAACGGACCGCGGTATAGGCCAACACACTGCCAGTCTCAGAAACCTCCAACCTCACAAATCGGTTGGCTAAAGCTTGAACATCCAACGCAAGAGGCCGCTCCCCGACTAATAAATGAGCTAGACTGCCCATACTGACTGACTTCCGACTCAAAGCATCGGCCACCACATTGGCCTTCCCCCGATGATAAAGAATGGTAATATCATAATCCTTCAGTAACTCTAACCACCTTCTCTGCCTCATGTTCAACTCTTTTTGCCTGAATAGATACTATAAACTCTTATGATCCGTAAACACCTCACAAGGCACACCATACAAGTAATGCCTCCAAATATTCAATGCATGAACAATAGCTTCAAGCTCCATATCGTGAACATGATAGTTCTTCTCATGAATCTTCAACTGACGAGAAGCATAGGCTATAACGTTTCCATTCTGCATCAACACTGCACCAAGCCCAACCCATGACGCATCACAATACACGGTATACGGTCCTGAACCTGTAGGCAAAACTAACACTGGTGCCGTGGTCAAGGCCGTCTTGAGCTTCTGAAAGCTCGCCTCACACTCATCCGACCACCTGAACTGGGCACACTTCTGGGTCAACCTGGTCATCGGGGCTACGATAGATGAAAAGCCCTCCACGAATCGGCGATAATAACCTGCCAAGCCCAAGAAACCCCGAATCTCTATAGCTGAAGTGGGCCTAGGCCAATCTCTGACTGCCGAAAGCTTCTTGGGATCCACCCGAATACCCCCTGCCGACACAATATGGCCCAAGAATGCCACCGAACTCAACCAGAACTCACACTTAGAAAATTTGGCATACAACTGACTATACCTCAGAGTCTGGAGGACGACTCTAAGGTGTTGTTCATGCTCCTCTCGGCTGCAAGAGTATATCATGATATCATCAATGAAAACAATAACGAACGAGTCCAAATAAGGCCTGAACACTCGGTTCATCAACTCCATGAATGCAGTGGGGGCATTAGTCAACCCAAAAGACATCACCAGAAACTCATATTGCCCATAACGAGTGCGGAAGGCCGTCTTAGGTACATCAGACGCCCTAATCCTCAGTTGATGGTAACCAGATCTCAAGTCTATCTTGGAAAACACTGTAGCACCCTGAAGCTGGTCAAATAGATCATCAATCCTCGGCAAGGGATACTAATTCTTGATAGTAACCTTATTCAGCTGCCGGTAGTCAATACACATCCTCATTGAGCCATCTTTCTTCTTAACGAACAACACTGGAGCACCCCAAGGAGAAACACTAGGCCTAATGAATCCTTTATCCAACAACTCCTGCAACTGGTCCTTCAATTCCTTCAACTCTGGCGGGGCCATACGATACGGCAGAATAGAGATGGGCTTAGTGCCCTGAGCCACCTCGATACAAAAGTCAATATCCCTGTCGGGTGGCATACCCAGCAGGTCAGCAGGTAAAACCTCTAGGAACTCACGAGCCACAGGTACATACTCCATAGAAGGAACCTCAGAACTAGAATCACGAACATACAATAAATAGGCCAAGCAACCCTTCTCGACCATACGCCGAGCCTTCATATAAGAAATAACTCTGCCAGAATAATGGCTAGGAGTCCCTCTCCACTCCAAACGAGGCACACCTGGCAAGGCCAAGGTCACTGTCTTGGCATGACAATCCAGAATAGCATGATAGGGAGATAGCCAATCCATACCCAATATAACATCAATGTCTACCATATCCAGAAGCAAAAGATCAACCTGAGTCTCCATACCACCAATAACTACGAAGCAAGCACGGTAGACTCGATTCACCACAATAGAATCACCCACTAGGGTAGACACATATACATCAGTACTCAAGGAATCACGGGGCATACTCAAATAAGGGGCAAAGTATGAAGACACATAGGAGAATGTAGAACCCGGATAAAATAAGACCGAAGCCTCTCGGCTGCAAACTGAAACCGTACATGTGATAACTGCATCAGAGGCCTCAGCCTCAGGCCTGGCCGGAATAGCATAGCACCGGGGCGGAGCCCCTCCAACCGGCACATCTCCGGGTCTACCTGCTACGGGCTAACCCCTACCTCTCATGACCTGCCCTCCACCTCTACCTCTGGCACCACGACCACCACCCCTAGTTGGCTGAGGGGGTGGGGTGCACCTGATGCGGGAACCATGGTACGGGAACCCTGATACTGAGACCCACCAAAACCTCGGGGGCAAAACCTGGAATATGCCCCATACACCGCAAGTGTAGCAAGCCCTCGGCTGCTAAGAATACTGACCCTGGAACTATCCCTGACGACTAGAATGACTACCCTGAAGACTCTGAATCAGTGGAGTACAGATGGAAGTTGATGATGCACCGCAGGATGCCTGGAGTGCTGACTGATAAGGCCTAGGGGGATGACCTCTGCCAAAGGAATCTCTGCCTCCAGATGAGGCACCATTGAAACGGACGAAATGACGAGGTCTCTTGTCAGACCCCTGACCACCACCCTGGGATAATACCATCTCAATGCGTCTGGCCACATCAGCTGCATCCTGGAAGGAGATATCAGTACCCGTCTCCCTGGCCATCTAAAGTCTGATAGGCTGAGCTAGACCCTTAATAAATCTCTGAACCCTCTCCCGATCAGTGGGAAGTATCATAAGTGCATGCCTGGCTAGAGTGATGAACCTGGTCTCGTACTGAGTGACAGACATAGATCCCTGCTGGAGGCGCTCAAACTGCCTCCGAAGATCCTCTCGCTGAGTAATGGGAAGAAACTTTCCCAAGAATAGCTCGGAGAACTGAGCCCAAGTCAATGGTGCAGACCCAGCTGGTCTGGTCAGGCAATAGTCTCTCTATCAAGTCTTAGCGGAACTCGAAAGATGAAATGTAGCAAAGTCAACTCCATTGGACTCCACAACGCCCATGTTCCGAAGAACCTCATAACAGCTGTCTAAATAGTCCTGGGGATCCTCTGATGGGGAACCAGCAAATGTAGTAGTGAATAACTTGGTGAACCAATCCAGTCTCCATAGAGCATCTGCTGACATAGATGCACCCTCGGTTGCTGGTGCCACAATACCCGGCTGAGCTACTCCAGCTGTCTGAGGTGCTGGAGCTTGAAACTGAGTGGAAAACTGCTCTAGGTGTGAATAACAGGAGTCTGGGTCCCTCCCCCATCCTGAGAACCAACTGGTGCAGTAGGAAGAAGACCGGCCTAAGCCACACTCTCCATGAGTCCCACCAAGCGGACTAGACCGTCCTGGAGCACTGGGGTGGAAATGAACCCCTCCAGAACCTGAGCTGGTCCAATTGGAATTGTCGGAGTAGGAATGTCACTGGCAAAGTCTACATGCGGGTCCTGCATCGGCTTCTGGCACGACCTCGGCCTCGGCCCCTCGTAGGAGCTGCAATAGGAGGATCAAGCTGCTGGTCGGTCGATGAGGAAGCACGCGTCCTCGCCATCTGCGAGAGAGTAGAATAGAGGCTCAATTAGTATTTAGAATTCAAATGGCACGACAGAGAATGAATGATATGAAGTTATTCCTAACTTTGCAGCCTCTAGGGATAAGTACAGACGTCTCCGTACCGATCCCTCAGACTCTACCAAGTTCGTCCGTGAGCTGTAAGACCTAAGCAACCTAGGGCTCTGATACCAACTTGTCACGACCCGAAATCCCACCTTCGGGCCGTGATGGCGCCTAATGTTGAACCCGCTAGACAAGCCAACGTTTAAACTAAATAAACTCATTAACAACTACTATAAGCAAGATAACTAAGGCCCATATGCATACCCCAAAACTGGTGTCACATATTCACGAACTGTCTATGAGATTACTGAATACAATGGTCTGAAAATAAGTACATATGACTGTCTTTGAAACTACAAAATAATACAGAACTGAAAGAGAAGGGTAGAAGGTGACGCAAAGGCCCATGAACATCTGCGGGTCTACCTCGAGGTCTCCTGAATGAACTGGTGGAATGCTCCCTCCGTCAGTGCCCACCGGGTCCGGCTGCGTAGTCTGCACAACATAAAGAAAAGCAGGTGTAGCATCAGTACAACCGACCCTATGTACTGAGTAAGTCCCGAGCCTAACCTCGGCAAAGTAGTGACGAGGCTAGGACCGATAACAATATACATACCTGTGCAATTTTCTATATTAACATAAAAAGATCAACGAAAATAAACAAGTATAAACAGATACGGGGAGAGTCATGCTGGGGATAGGGGGGACAACAAATACTAGCATAGTGGAACAGGGTAATAACTGAAATGTAACAGTAAAAGCAGGAATTTAACGCCTCAGAACAGATAATGAATGACACAAAGCACGACATGTCCCCCCGTGCATCACCTCACAAATCACTCGGCACGGAATGTCCCCTCGTGCATCAAACAATAACACATTGGCATGCCATGTCCCCTCGTGTGATAAACAATAAACAATCAGCACGGCATGTCCCCTCGTGCGATAAATAATAAACAATCAACATGACATGTCCCCTCGTGTGATAAACAATAAACAATCAGCACGGCATGTCCCCTCGTGCGATAAATAATAAACAATCAACATGACATGTCCCCTCGTGTGATAAATAGTAAACAATCAACACGACATGTCCCCTCGTGCGATAAATAATAAACAAATAACCATGGCATGTCCCCTCGTGTGATAAATAATAAACAATCAGCACGACATGTCCCCTCGTATGATAAATTATAAACAATCAGCAATATAATGTGCAACTAACAATAAGAAATCACAAGTGTACAGAAATACTCAATAAAATTCTATCGTCCCGGCAAGGGATTCAGCTATAATCAAATTCGCTCAGAAATACAATTTCAACAGTAAGAGCTTCAACTGAACAATTAATCAATAATTCCCCACGTCATGAAACAACGTCAATGTATCACTCCTAAATCACAAATTATTCATAGTACAGAGAATACCAAGAACACGGTACAATTCATCACAATTGACTCATTGGCATGCTGGACCGCAACATATAGGCACTCGTCACCCCGTCTATACGTTAGACATGAAATACACATAGCAAATAAGACTCTATACCTAATCCCTCAAGCTAAGGTTAGGCCAAACACTTACCTCGGCTCCAAAGTGCAAGTCAAGCCTCTATCACAGCCTTTCCTCTCGAATCCAACTCCGAATCGATAATATCTAGACATAATTGATTTAGTAACATCAATAATTACTCAATAAACCAATTACAAAGCCTAATTATACGTTTTCTATCATTCATCCAAAAATACCACAATTCGACCCCGGGCCCGCACGCTCGAATCCCGAATATTCTCGAAGGAATCACTCACCCATAGCCTAAGGATCATAAATATGAAGTTTCCACTCGAATTCATAACATTAGACGGACAATACGCGAATTTCTCAAGAACCCTTAATTTACTACCCAATTCTTGATTTTTCACTTATTTTAGTAGGTAATCCCATTAACTATTCATGCATGAAACTAGTATTAGGAAGGAATTAACTTACCTTAATAGTATCTAGGTCGTGGTGTGTCCTTCCCAAGCTCACAAGTCTCTAATGGGGTTTTTGGTATGAAGGGAATGAGGAAATCCCGAGTTTTTGGAATTTAAAACAGTCTGGCCTACAAGGGTTCCGCACCTGCGGCCTTGGGACCGCACCGGCGAGAAAAGGATCGCACCTGTGGAAAATGGCAAGGCAGGCTGGGGTCGCACATGCGGAGCTGGAGACCGCACTTGCGGGTCCGTTCCTACGGAAAAGGAACCGCACCTCCGGAACCTCCACACCTGCGAGGCTAGGACTGTAGGAGCGGTCCCGCACCTGCAGCTGGGCAACCGCACCTGCAGTCACACCAGCAACAGCTGCACCAGCAAGAGTTCTAGCTGGTTTTTAGCCCCGTTAGGTACCCGGAAGGCACCTGGGCCCACCCGAGCCCCCGTCCAAATATACCAACAAGTCCTAAATCATAATACGGACTCGCTCGAGCCTTCGGAACACCCAAAACAATGATAAATCTCAAAATCACATCCCAAAACCCCTAAAATCCTAACTTAAGAAACTTCAAGTTCTTTGTTCTATAACAATGCGCCGGACCGACCTATACAACTCGGAATGACATCAAACTTTGCAGATAAGTTATAAATGACATACCGGGATTGTTTCCGATCTCGGAATAACATTCGGACCTTGATAACATAAAATCACGCTCCAAACCCAAATCTCAAATTTAAGGAAATCCTTATAACTTCATTAACTCTCACTTTCCTATTTTTGATCCGAAACACGTTAAATCAAGTCCGTTCCTTACCAAATTTCACAGACAACTCAAATAACACATATTGAATCTGTTACAGGCTCCGGAACCATAATACAGGCCCGACAACACAGGTTTTACATCGAGGTTCAATTTCATAAGCCTTTGTTATTTTCAGAAAATAATTTTCTTTAAAAATTCATTTCTCGGACTTGGGTCCTCGAAATTCGATTTCGGGCATACGCCTAAGCCCCATATTTTCCTACAGATCTTCCGGGACCATCAATAATGGGTCCGGGTCCGTTTACCAAAAATGTTGACCAAAGTCAACTTTATTCAATTAATTATCATAAATTCGGCTCTTTATCAAGTTTTCCACATAAAGACTTCCCGGCTACGCGCTCGGGCTGCACACGCACATCAAGGTGAGATTAATGGAGGCTTTCAGGGCCTCGGAACACAGTCATAATCAAATTTACATAGGATGACCTTTTGGGTCATCACAAATATGTTGGTCCTACAACATGGATTCTAGTGCAGATAGGAATAATGTAAAGCCTAAGACATGCTTTTATACCCAATGATATTAGCAGAACTATATAGCTACCCACTGCATTTCATTAGCCATCCCCAATATCTATTTACAATAATTATTACAGACCAGCAGCTGAATAAAATACATAAATAGATAAAAAGGGAAGAAGTTAAACTATAGGGAGCCTGAAGAAGGCCCAAATGTACCAAACTTTCCATAGCCTCAAATGCCAAAGTCATAGCTAGTCTCATGTCCGGGTGTGTCAGAGCATGACCGGGTGTGTCAGAGTTCCCTAAGGACCTCAAGGATCCCGGGCAGTGCTCACACCTAGAGTTTCATAACTAGAACTGAGTAAGTGTAGTGTGGAAAGGCCAACCCCAGTGCATTAGAGTTCAGAGGGATCTTACAGGGATCCCAAAGCAGTCACACACTGGAGGGGAAAAGCTAAGGACCTAAGAGTAGAGTGAAAGTGCTTGACATAGTTTTGAAAAGATTTAATAGGAAAACAATATTGACAAGGACTCAATTGAGTGAGGTAGTTTTATAAAATAGGAGTTGTTTAGTAGTAAAAAATGGTTGGGACAAGAACAATGTAATCAAACAAAACAACAGATCAATCACAAAGCAAACAGTTTCCTCACCACATGATTCATACAAGGGAATTGGGATTTGGGGACACACAATACACATAGCGAACATATAATAAACAGAGGTCTTTTGTAATTAAGGAGTAGCTAATAGTGCAAACAGTAAGGCATATATTTCAAAAGTGCTAATTAGAACATACTTATAGAATCAGAAGTGCTTAAGGGGTTCATGGGATTGGGAGATGACATAGTATAGGATTGTGTGAACCTTAGAACAGATAGTGGACATAGTAGTACTAAACATTGATTGAGCAGAGTTGAACATAGCATCAGAACAACTTAAGAGGTTCAGGGGATTGGGAGATAACATAGTAGAGAACTTCATAATAACACTGAGAACATACAATACTAAACATGATTGAGAAGGGTTGAGCACAACATTAGTATAATTTAGGATAACAAATTGACTTTGCAAAAACTAGTGTATACCAGAAATTAGGTAAATCAAACAGTTAACCATTCAAACATGCATAGGTAGAACAAAGTGAGTTTGAGACATACCACAAGGACTGAACAGATTTCATAATCATGCTTATCATAAGTGAAATTAGGACATAACTAATATGCTAAGTGAAGCAGTAGTGTAAATAGGTGAATTACATGTTGAAAAAGCCAAACAATAGATAGAAGTAGCCTGGTGACTAGCAAATTAAAAAAAGTAAGTAAACGCATAGGGTTTGGAACTTGGATTTAAATCAGAACATACCAGTTAAAGAGAGCAGATACTAAGTATAGGGCAGTAGAGTGCAATAATTAGCCTTGGCTTGCATCCGACTAATTCTATCGAAGCAGCAAGTAGCAAGAAATAGCAGAATGTTTTTAAGTGTGAGAAAGAGTTCGAACTAGTGAGTTCTGTCTGCTAATGAGAAGAAGAATGTGTATTTATAGAAGTTCAGAAGCTAGGTAAATAAGGTAAGAATCAAATTGTTCAGTAATTATAGGACTCATAATCAATTAAATAAAATCAGTCCAAGTCTTCCCTTAATTAAAAGAGCCATTTCAAACGCTAAAGGTCAAGAAACAAGTTAAGGAAAGAAATCATATATAGCTGGAGTATAACAATTAAGGAAATAATTCAAACACAATACGTACAGAGTAAGCATGTAGGGATAGATACATAAGGTCTAATTAAGGAAACAATCAGTAGGAATCAATTAATAATATAGTCAACCATCTAATAAGGTAAGAAAATAATTTAAAGTTCGGAAATCAGTAAAGGATATTACCACAAGAAATCAGGGATTCAAAGAATCGGAAAATAGTACTAATATTAAGGGAAATATTATAGACTTCCATGAATACGAAGTAAACTGAGTATAACCAGGAAGAGACAAATTAGAAACCCTAGTAAGACATTACTGGGGTAAAAATCATAGAACATTCTAATTAATCAAAACATATTCATGGGCATCAAACACACACATAGCAGAATCGACAAGTAATAATGAACTCAGGATTATAACATAGTTTTAAAACTGGGGTTTTAACATAACAAATTAAGATTAAAAAGCAACTAAACAAAAAGTCGTTTAAACATATGAGAATCAGAGAATAACATTAAAAAGACTAGAAATATGTTTTGAAGAAGAGTTCCAGAAACCCTAATGGGAAAATGAAGCGACGCTTAACAAATCGAAAGGTTTTCCATAAAAACAAGCGAAAGTAGTTCAGAAAACCTCAGATCTGTTATGGATCTAAGAAGTACAGGAGAAGAGATTAGGGTTTTCTAGAAAATAACCCAGAAATAGAGAGAGCGGCTTAGAAACCCATAGGTTTAGCCAAGAAATATGAAGATCTTACTCAATCGGGCCATGGTGACCTGAGAACGGTGAGAACATGCCATGGGGTGTGAGTGAACAACCATTGGTCCCATGAGGACCTTAACACAACAAGAATCCGGTCATAAGGGAGCCATTAAGGCTGGGAGTGGTAGTGAACCAACACAGTTGACGACGAACAAGCAACGATGAGTGGAAGTCATGGTTAGGGCAGAGGGGTTTTGAGAGAGAATGGGAGGGGTGTGACGGCGGAGAGGGTGAGAGAAAATGAGGGGTTTTGGGGGGTAGTGGTTAGGTTAATTAAAGTAAGATAAAATCTGGGCCGTTGATCAAAATTGATCAACGGCCAAGATCTAACCAGTATTGGGTCGGGTAGGATTTAGGCATTGGGCCTGGGTATTTGGGCTGGTCTAATTAAGGGTTTGGGCTGGTTTAGTAAGAGGTTGGCTGATTAATTTAGGCTAGAATTGAAATATAAATGGCTATTTGTTAAGTACCAATATAATTTAATTAAAATAATTACTAATTATAAAATGAATTCTATGCATGAAAATAATTTAAAAATGATTATTTAGTATTTACAAATATAAAGGACTGATTTTTGGTAAAAATGATATGAAAATTATATACATGGGCTATAATTGCAAAGTTATTGCTATTGTAGCCAAAATGTGCAAATTTGGCTATTTATGAAATAATTTGGCCTTAATAGGACCATAAGTAATAAATTAAATCAATTTTTTTTTAAATCATTTGTGATGCAATTTTGTTATTGGAAATAAAATACTTGACAAATTAATAAATATGTCAAAAAATTATTGAAAAATACCAATTGCTATTAATGCATGATTTTGAAGGTATATATGCAACTTTAAAATATTTTGGGTATCAACAGGAAGCAATAAGGATGCAAGTTGGAGTCAAATAAAGAAACCTAGTCTAAACAGGAAAAGATTTCCTTAACCAAAATATTATAGGTTTTGGAGCATCTATTGAAGAAGAATTTCGGCCAACCTTGCACGTATAATATAAGACCTTTTGCCACAATTCAAGAATAATAGTATTGACAGAAATCAGGAGGATACTTCTGACAATAGCAAAGCAAAGCAACAAGGTACTTCTGAAGATTCAACTCAATCAGCTGAAGAACATGTTCTTGAAGATGAAGCTACTCGAGTGCTTTAACTGTTAGGTTGAGTTTTGTGTTCTTAGTTCTAACCTATTTACTTTAATAGAAGTTCTATAATAGGTTATTATTAAGACTTTGTTGTGTTACGCTTTCTAAGCTAGAGACAGTTTAGAAAGGGGTTTCTACAATTAGGTTGATTGTAGGGGACAAGGTACTAGAGGTAGTTTCCTAGGTTTTTGAGTTATAACCTAAATATTGCTCTTTAAAGTTTGTGGAGATTTGGAGAAAATCCTACTGGTAGTCCATGACTTTTACTCCCTTTAGTAAGGAGGTTTTCCACTTAAAAATCTTTATGTTGATTACTTTTCTGCAATTATTCTTGTTTGACTATGCTAAACTACTTCAAAGTACGGGGTTCCTTGAAAACGCGAAAATCAGGCAAGACACAATTCAACCCTCCTTCTTGTGTAACGACCCGACCAGTCGTTTTGTGTTCTAGGACCCCCTTCCCCTAAATGAGACTTTCCATAGTTTCTTTTACTGATTTATGACTTGCAGGGACGGGTGGTTCGTGGTTTGGAGGAGTTTGGGGTGATATAGGAACACTTAGTTCCTTAAGGTTGTCCTTAAAGGCCAAGTCTAACTTCGGTCAACATTTTTAGTAAACGACCTCGGAATCAATATTTGAAGGTTACAGTAGGTTCGTATGATGATTTCGGACTTGGGCGTGTGTTCGGAATGGGTTTTGGATGACCCGGGAGCGTTTCGGCGCCAAATAGTGAAATAAGGTTCCTTAAGTTCAAAATTGAGGTTTGGAACGTGTTTTTGTGTTATCGAGGTCCGAATGGAATTCTAAGATCGGGAATAGTTTCGTTATGTCATTTATGACTTGATCGCAAAATTTTGTGTCATTCCGAGTAGTATAGATATGTTTCAGCATGTTGAAAGCGAATTCAAGAACTTAAAGTTCTTAAGTTTGATCCAATAGGTTTTGGGGTATGATTTTTAGATTTAGCATTTTTTCGGACGTTCCGAAGGCTCGAGCGAGTCCGTATTATGATTTAGGACTTGTTGGTATATTTGGACGGGGTCTCAGGTGGGCTCGGATGCCATTCGGACATCGCGCGAGGCAAAAACCAGCCTTAGAAAACTGCTGGTGCACCAGATCTGGTGCGACCGCACCTGCGGAGGACTAGACGCAGGTGCGAGACCGCTTCTGCGGTCCCAGCCTCGCAGGTGTGACCTCAGAGGGAGTTTCCTAGTTCCGCAGATGCGGGCCCATTTTCGCATAAGCAGAGCCGCAGGTGCGGACTCCGCTCCGCAGGTGCGATGCTTTGCCCCCTTCCTAGTTTCCGCAGGTGCGGTCCTCGAGCCGTAGGTGCAAAATATTTGTAGGCAGTGAGGTTGTCTTAAATGCGGGAGTTTGCCCATTTTGAGTCATTTTTCTTTCTTCTTGGGTGATTTGGAGAGCTTGCAAAGGAGAGATTCGACCTAGCAACTTAAGGTAAGTGATTCCTACTATAAAATGAGCTCAATACTTGAATTTGTGGGTAGATTAACACCCAAAACTAGTGGAAATCATGGGTTTAGAGTGAAACCTAGCGTTTTGATAAAAAAAATGAGAAATTACCAAGGAACTTGTTATGAAATCATGCAAAAACTATATAATATTGATCCTTAGGTTATGGGTGATTATTTCCCTTGAATATTTCCGAAATCTGAGCATGTGGGCCCGGGGGTGTATTTTGGGATTTTGCAAATTAGGTTGAAATAATCATTCAGATAGGAGAATTGGGGACTTTTGAGCACAGATTAATTTATTTATGTGGTGTTTGACTAGTTTCGAGTCCTTGGGCGTCGAATTGGAGTTTCAGGCGCGTTCTTGATCCGAAAAAGTAGGCTTGACACGAGGTAGTCTCCTTTCTAACATTGTAAGAGGGAATTGTCCCCGTAGGTGAATATAACAAATTATATGCTATTATTTGTGGGGGGCTACGCGCGCACGAAGTGACGAGAGTCTGTGCGTAGCTACTATTATGTTATGTCGGGTAGTTTAGGATTCACAAACATGTTTTATGTGTCGTATTTATAATCTTAACGATAATTTTGGTTGCTGAATATCATGGAGTTATTAATTGAACATCTACAAGGTTACATTTCGCAATTCAAATTATATGTCCTTCTTTTTAAGTATATTCTCTACTAAGTTCCTGATTTTCTATTCATTGTGTGTATATATTCGGGCACCCGCGTCGCATGTATGATTCGCGAGCGGGGTATCCCTACTATTATGTTGACCGCGTTGCATGTTCGATTCGTGAGTGGTGTAATAGATGCATCTATGTTTAGAGCCGTTCGACCCTTCGGCAGTGCACATTTATTATTGCGACGTATTGGTTGTACGTTCACGGCATGCTGCTAAGTGAAATTAGGTAATCTGTATGATAGAGGACTTGACACATAATAGTAATTGTAAGGAAATTGATGCTCCTGCCTTTATCATTTGTTTATAAATGCCATTCTTGATTAGCCTTATATTTAAAACATATTATTTTGGCCCTGGTAAGTGTCACGTCGACCTCTCGTCACTACTTCTTCGAGATTAGGCGGGATACTTATTGGGTACATATTGTTTATGTACTCATGCTACGCTCTGTACTTAATTGTACAAGTTCTGAGGCAGGTGCATCTGGGTATCAGTCCGGAGCTTGTTCCTGATTTATACCTAGTCGAGGCTTCACGGTGAGCTGCTTCTCCTGTCGACTTCCAGCAACATTTTGGAGCTATTCTTTTTACCATTTCTGTCTACACTTACTTAGACAGTAGGACAGACTTTTATTCCTTTTGATATTATTTTACTAGATGCCTGTAGACTTGTCACACTAGTTCCTGGCACACACATTAGCAGACATTAATTTTGGGATGTAAATATTAAATTATGACTCTTATGACTATTTCTGCTTAAGATTGCCTAAGTTATTTGCTTTTACCTAATGTCTTAAATCTAAATCAAGTAAGTGTTGCAAATGTTTTGGTAAATTAAAGAAAACTCACCAGTAGATTGATGTTGTCTTGCCTGACTACGGTGTTGGGCGCCATCGCGACCTGGGTTAGGATTCGGGTCGTGACTATAACGACCGGTCCCCGACTGGTCGTTTTGCGTTCTAGGACTATGTGCCCCTAAATGAGACTTCCCGTAGTTGCTTTTATTGATTTATTACTTGCAGGGATGGGTGGTTCGAGGTTTGGAGGAGTTTGGAATGGTTTAGGAACACTTAGTTCCTTAAGGTTGGCCTTTAAGGCCAAGTTTGACTTCGGTCAACATTTTTAGTAAACAACCTCGGAATCGAGATTCGAAGGTTCCGATAGGTTTGTATGATGCTATCAGACTTGGGCGTACGTTCGGAGCGTATTTTGGATGACCCAGGGAGCGTTTCGGCGCCTAATAGTGAAATAAGAATTTCCTTAAGTTCAATTGAGGTTTGGAACGTGATTTTGTGTTATCGAGGTCCGGACGGAATTCCAAGACCGGGAATAGTTCCGTTATGTCATTTATGACTTGCTTGCAAAATTTGGGGTCATTCCGAGTAGAATAGGTAGGTTCGGCGTAATGTAAGAGAATTCAAGAACTTAAAGTTCTTAGGTTTGATCCAATAGGTTTTGGGGTATGATTTTTAGATTTAGCGTTGTTATGGACGTTCCGAAGGCTCAAGCGAGTCCGTATTATGATTTAGGACTTTTTGGTATATTTGTACGGGGTCTCGAGTGGGCCCAGATGCCATTCGGGCATCGAGCGAGGCAAAAACCAGCCTTAAATGACTGCTGGTGCACCAGATCTGGTGAGACCGCACCTGCGGAGGGCTAGCCGCAGGTGCGAGACCGCTTCTGCGGTCCCAGCATCGCAGGTGCGACCCCAGGTGGTGTTACCCATTTCCACAGGTGCGGATCATTTTTCGCAGAAGCAGAGACGCAGGTGCGGACTCCGCTCCGCAGGTGCGAAACCAGGTCCCCCTTCCTCTCCTCCGCAGATGCGAGATATTTCTCGCAGATGCGAGACCGCAGGTGCGGTCCTCGAGCCGCAGGTGCGAAAAACCTGTAGGTAATGAAGTTGTTTTAAATATGGGACTTAGCCATTTTTGAACACTTTTCTTCATCCTTGGACGATTTTGAGAGCATGCAAAGGAGATAATCGACCTAACTACTGTAAGGTAAGTAATTCCTACCATAAATTTATCTTAGTACTTAAATTCCTAGGTAGATTAACACTTTAATTAGTACAAATCATGGGTTAGAGTAAAACCTAGGTTCTTATGAAAATAAGAGAATTACCAACTAACTAGCTATGAAATCATACAAAAACTACATAATATTGATCCTTAGGCTATGGGTGATTGTTTCCTTCGAAACCTTCCGGAATCCGAGCGTGTGGGCCCAGGGGTGTATTTTAGGATTTTGTAATTTAGGATAAAATAATCACTTAAATAGGGAAATTTCATACTTTTAAGTATATATTGTTTATTTATGAAATATTTGGCTAGTTTCGAGTCCTTGGGAGACGAATTTGGAGTTTCGGGCGCATTCTTGACCCCAGAAGTGGACTTGACACGAGGTAAGTCTCCTTTCTAACCTCGTAAGAGGGAATTGTCCCCATAAATGAAATGAATGATTATGTGTTATTAAGTGCGGGGACTACGCACGTACGATGTGACAAGAGTCCGTACGTAGTGACTATTCTTGTTATGTCCGGGTAGTTAGGTTCACACCATGCCTTGTGAATTTCATAATTTACTATATGCCTTGTAATTCCTTCGTATGCCATTTTGTTTCATGAAGTTATCTTAATAGGTATTTTCAGACGGATCATTATTATTTTTGAAAAAGAATTTAAAGAAAAATGTTATGTTTATGTGTGACCGCTTCGCAATATATATATTCTGTAAGCGGAGTTATTCTTTCCACTACTCTCATGGGAGCTAGTCGTACACCATGGCAGGTTAATACATGCATCTATGGTTTGCGCCTTTCGACACTCCGGCATTGCACATTTACTATTATGTTGTCCCAAACCGTACCTTCTAATATATTGTGCACATGCTGCTTGTTGATATTATCCATGACTTAAACTGTTAAATGACTTGAAATGATAGATTTGAAATTGGTATATTAGAGTTTCAGCTCGAAGTAGGTCTTGTAACATGCTAGATATTCATTGTTCTATTATTCTTGTGAACTTGTTACTCTCTTTAATTTATACACATAATTATACTGTTTGGACCCTAGTAAGTGTCAAGTCGACCTCTCGTCACTACTTCTTCGAGATAAGACTGGATACTTACTGGCTACATATTATTTTATGTACTCATGCTACACTCTGTACTTAATTGTACAGGTTTTGAGGCAGGTGCATCTAGGTATCAGTCCGGAGCTCTTTCCTGATTTTTACCTGGTCGAGGCTTCTCGGTGAGCTGCTTTCCCTGACGACTTCCAGCAGCACCTTGGAGTTTTTCTTTTTTTGCTATATCTGTCTATATTTTCCTCAGACAGTAGGACAAACTTGTATTCTTTTGGATTTTCACTCTACTAGATGCTTATAGACTTGCGACACTAGTTCCTGGCACACACGTAGTAGACATTATAATTTGGGATGTAGATATTAGATTATGACTCTTATGGTTGATTCTGTTTGATATTTCCTAAGTTACTCGTCTTCAATTAATGTCTTAAATTTAAATCAAGTAAGTGATGGAAAGGTTTTGCTGAATTAAATGAAACCCATTAGTAAATTGGTAATGGCTTGCCTAACTACGATGTTGGGCGCCATCGCAACATGAGTTAAGATTTGGGTCGTGACAACATGGTATCAGAGCCCTAGGTTCACGTAGGTCTCACAAGTTACGGGAAAACCCAATAGAGTCTTGCGGATCGGTACAGAGACGTCTGTATTTATCTTCGGGAGGCTATAAGGTGTTAGGAAATCCCTCTTTATTCATCTTCTATCGTGAAGTTGATGGTATACTAAATCTCACTCTTCTACTCTCTCACAGATGGTGAGAACACGCGCATCTGACGTTCCAAATCCGGGAGGGGCCGATATCCCCGTCATCCGAGGCCGTGGCAGAGGTCGGGGGAAGGCACCAACCCGAGGTAGGGGACGAGGGCGTCCTAGAGCTGTTCCAGTTGAACCACCAGCGGATCCCATTATTGAGGAGCAGGGTGAGGTGCCCCCAGCAAATCATGCCCCGTTGGACTTTATGACGATGCTAGGATTCCAGGAGGTCATGGGCCGTATGACGCGGTTCATGGACACCATGACCCAGGCTGGTTTATTTCCAGTGGATCCTACCACATCTTAGGCGGGAGGGGGGACCCAGACCCCTACCGCTAAGGCCGTAGGTCATGCATCGGCAGTATATAAGACCACGGGTACACTGCTCGTGGGCGGGGCCCAGCAAGTAGCAGCAACACCTGAGCCCAGACCAATTACAGACGGCTCCGCAGAAGCTGTTGGATAGATGGACCAGATTGCACCCTCCTATCTTCGGAGGAGAGCATCATGAGGACGCACACGACTTTATTGATAGGTGCAGGGACAGACTGCACAACATGAGGATACTGGAGTCCCATGGAGTTGATTTCATTACCTTCCAGTTAGAGGGTAGAGCCCGCAGATGGTGGTAGTCCTATATACTTGGCAGACCGACATATTATCCTTCCCTCACTTGGGAGCGGCTTACTCAGTTGTTCCTGGACATATATTCCAACCTTTAAGAGGGAAGAGCTACGGTATCAGTTTGAGCAGCTGAAGCAGGGTCAGATGTCAGTGACCGACTACGAGGCTATATCTTCTGAGTTGTCTCGTCATGCCCTCATGATACTTCCTACTGATACAGAGAGAGTGCGGAGATTTGTAGCTGGGTTGCACGCAGGTATTAGGGCCAACATGGCCCGAGAGGTGGAGATGGGGACTCCTTATCAGCTTGTGGTCGAGATTACTCGCCGGATTGAGGGTTATCGATCGAGGGGCAGAGAGCAGAGTCAGCAGGATAAGAGAGCTAGATTTTTTGGGGATTTCAGAGGTGCTCTAGCCAGGGGTAGGGGTCAGTTCGGTAGGGTCCAGCCTAGTAGGCCTCCATATTCAGCACCCTCACCACCTCCTTGAGGTGTTTCAGCGATGCCTTATTTTAGCGCTATACATGAGAGTTTTTACCGCCCGCCAGCTATTCAGGTTCCTCCGACGGATATTCTGGTCATCAGGGGTCTTCCATCCCTTACTTCAGTGCTATGCGAGAGGGTTCACATCGCTCTTCAGCTATTCAAGGTTCTTCTTTAGGGTAGTAGTCCATGGTACCAGGAGGTTGTTGCGAGTATGGGGATCCAGGCCATATGAAGAGGTATTGTCATAGGCTTCTGGGCAAGGCAGTGCAGCATGGTCACCATCCTATGAGGTCAACACCAGCGGTTCGGCCACCCAAAGGTGGAGGACAGGCTGGTAGTGGTCGTCCCAGAGGTGGAGGCCAGGCAGGGGGAGCCCAGTCACCGCCTGTTTATTCCGGTGGAGGTCAGTCATCCGGCGCTCCAGCCAGATTCTATGTTATTCTGTCTAGATTAGATGTAGTAGCCTCAAATGCCGTGATCACAGGTATTTTTTCAGTATGCGGTAGAGATGCATCGGTATTATTTGATCCAGGATCCACTTATTCATATGTATCAACTTACTTTGCTCATTTCCTAGATATTCCTCATGAGTCCTTGAGTACTCCTGTTTATGTGTCCACTCCTGTGGGCGATTCTGTGGTTGTGGACCAGATTTATCGGTCATGTGCGGTTACAGTTTGTGGGTTCGAGACCAGAGCGGACCTCCTATTGCTTGATATGGTTGATTTTGAGGTCATCCATGGCATGGATTGGCTATCTCCTTATCATGCTGTCCTAGATTGCCTTGCCAAGACTGTTACTCTAGCCATGCCCGAGTTGCCGAGATTGGAGTGGAGGGGTTCCTCAGTTAGTGCAGCTAGCCGGATTATTTCTTTCCTGAAGGCTCGACATATGGTCGAGAAGGGTTGTTTGGCTTATCTTGCTTATGTGCGGGACACCGCCTCCGAGTCTCCGACGATTGATTCAGTGTCAGTAGTTCGAGAGTTTGTGGATGTATTCCCTTCAGACCTTCCCGGCATGCCACCGGATCGTGACATTGATTTTTGCATTGACTTAGCTCCAGGAACCCAACCTATATCTATTCCCCCATATCATATGGCTCCGAAGGAATTGAAAGAATTGAAAGAACTGCTTGAGGAGTTGTTGGCTAAGGGGTTTATCAGACCGAGCGTATCGCCTTGGGGTGCTCCAGTGTTATTTGTGAAGAAGAAGGATGGGACTATGCGGATGTGCATTGATTACTGCCAGTTGAACAAGGTCACCATCAAGAACAAGTACATGTTGCCTCGTATCGATGATTTGTTTGACCAGTTGAAGGATGCTCGGGTGCTTTCTAAGATTGACTTGAGATCGAGGTACCATCAGTTGAAGATTCGGGACTCGGATGTTCCGAAGAAGGCCTTCCATACGAGATATGGTCATTATGAGTTCCTGGTGATGTCCTTTGGCTTGACTAATTCCCCAACAACATTTATGGACTTGATGAACAGGGTGTTCAGGCCTTATATTGATTCGTTTGTCATTGTCTTTATTGATGACATTCTGATTTACTCATGTAGTCTGGGGGAGCACGAGCAGCATTTGAGAGTTGGGCTCCAGACCTTGCGAGAACAGAAGTTGTATGCTAAGTTCTCCAAGTGTGAGTTTTGGTTGGATTATGTGGCATTCTTGGGACATGTGGCATCCGGAGAGGGTATCAAGGTCGATCCTAAGAAGATTGAGGCAGTTCAGAGTTGGGCACGCCCTACTTCAGCTCTAGAGGTCAGGAGCTTCTTGGGTCTAACAGGTTATTATCGCCGATTTGTGGAGGGATTTTTATCCATTGCAACTCCTCTTAATAGATTGACTCAGAAGAATGCCCCGTTCCAATGGTCCGACGAGTGTGAGGCGAGCTTTCAGAAGCTCAAGACAGCATTGACCTCAGTACCAGTTCTAGTATTGCCTTCCGGTTCTAGGATGTATACAGTTTATTGCGACGCTTCACGCATTGGTTTGGGATGTGTATTGATGCAGGAGGGGCGAGTTATTCCATATGCTTCACGTCAGCTGAAGGTTCATGGGAAAATTACCCTGTGCACGATTTAGAGTTGGCGGTGATTGGTCATGTTCTTAAGATTTGGAGACACTACTTGTATGGGGTGCCTTGTGAGGTTTATACAAACCACCGCAGCTTGCAGCACTTGTTCAAGCAGAGGGATCTTAATTTGAGGCAGCGTAGGTGGATTGAGTTGCTGAAGGATTATGACATCACCATTCTTTATCATCCGGGCAAGGCAAATGTGGTAGCAGATGCCTTAAGCAGAAAGGCGGAGAGAATGGGTAGCTTGGCTTATATTTGAGCGGAGGAGAGACCTCTAGCTTTGGACATTCAGTCCTTGGCTAATCGCTTGGTGAGGTTGGACCTTTCAGAGCCCCGCCGAGTTCTTGCACGTGTAATTTCTCAGTCTTCACTATTGGGGGAGATCAAGGCTTGGCAGTTCGATGATCCGTACTTGGTGGCTCTCCGGGAGACAGTGGTACAGAGTGGTGCCAAGGAGGTTTCTATTGGCGAGGATGGTTTTCTAAGACTTCAGGGTCGCTTTTGTGTCCCTAATATTGACGATCTGAGGGAGAGTATTCTAGAGGAGGCTCGAAGTTCGCGGTATTCTATTCATCCTGGTACTACAAAGATGTATCGTGATTTGAAGCAGCATTTCAGGTGGAGGAGGATGAAGAAAGACATAGTAGAGAATGTGGCTAGGTGTTTAAATTTCCATAAGGTTAAGTATGAGCACCAGAGGCCAGGAGGCCAACTTCAGCAGATGCCTATACCTGAGTGGAAATGGGAACGCGTCACTGTGAACTTCGTAGTTCGGTTGCCTCGGACTTTATGAAAGGTTGACGCGATTTGGGTCATTGTAGACAGGTTGACCAAGTCGGTGCATTTCGTTCCAGTATCTACTACTTATACTTCGGAGAGGTTGGCCCATATCTACATTCGGGAGATAGTTCGGTTGCACGGTGTGCCTGTGTCACGACCCCAAATCCTAACAGGTCGTGATGGCGCCTATCGTGGAACTAGGCTAGCCAACCATCACCTTACTGCGCTTTTGTTCAATTAAAATAGTTCACAATTAAACAATAAGCAAACAACCACATCATAATTAATATAATTAAGTATTAGCGTTCCCATATTAACCTAAACAACCTCCCAAGAACTGGAGTCAATAGTCACGAGCATCTAAGAATAAATAAATATAACTCGGCTAAAACTATAACATATGTCTCTGAATCAAATGCTAA